>OY776278.1:61450114-61645114 GCA_963675445.1 Linnaemya vulpina | reverse complement strand
TTCTTGGTTAATTTATGTATAAAAAAGTTGAAATTTCCCATCCCTGGAAACAAAATTTTAAATGTTTGTGCGTTTTTGTTTACCAATGCAATTCTTGAGCTGGATTCACCCTTGGTTTTAGAACAAAATTTGTGTTCTCTGATAGAGAGAGAGAGAAAGAGGGCGAAAGAGAGTAACTTAATTCGCAATCCGAAACATTGACACTGTGCAGCCAGAAGTTTAATTTTTTAAGTAAAGTAGAACTAAAATTCCACATCATATTATATGTACATACATATGTATTATAAAATACAGAACTTGTTTTATATTTTGTGTATGTATAACAACGCAATTATTTCATATTGTTTGTTTTGTATTGTTTGGCATTAGAAATAAATAACTGATGAATATTGTTATAAATAATATTAAATAAATAGCGGTATTACCCAATTGTAATACCCTAGACAGACAAGGATTTCTATATCATAATATACATAAATACTATAGTTTGTGATACTAAATTGGCATGACAGACATCTAATACATATACTAGTATTTATGTTTTTATGTTTACGTCAGAAAAAATGGAAAAACAAAAAGTTTTAAGCATAACAATAAAATTGCATATTATATGCGAAAAAAGAAAATGTGTTTTAGGTACGCATTAATTATGTACAATAATATAAAAAGAAAAAGATGTCTTTTTAATAATAGGATTATAAAAAAGAAATACAAACGTTTTTGGACATGTGTAAGTATTTATAAACAACTTTTATTATCATGGACCATTTTCTTAATAAGTTTCAATCGTCGAGATTCTGGGAGGTCGAAGAGCCAAAATTAGACGAGGATCTTTAGGATCTTCATCAGACTACAGAACTGTTGCCAGTTTATTTGGTGTTGGCAAATCGACCGTTGCAGAAATTGTTATGTATAATTGTTATAGATGTTTCAAAATATTTTTAATAAATTATAACTGTCAATACTGTCAGAACTGACAATCCATTTTGTAACTGGGTTTCCCCAATGTTCGTTGTACACAGCTACGGACAACATAATACATTTATGCTAAGAATTGTTTCGTAGTATACAAACCAGACATAAACCAGCTTGTAATTGCAATATAGGTTGACACACATATAGTATAGCATACTAATATGATACAGAAATCATAAGTCTCTTTAGGGTATAAAACTCACACACATATTTCATATGGCAGCCTTGATGTTCCAGAACAGATGCGCGAAGTGGATGAATCGCTTCAGAACATACTCCCAAAAAACTAAATATGTTTCAGAACATAAATTTTGATCTGAAGCCATGGGTGAATCCAGCTTTAATGAGGCATGAAATAGTTTTATTTCAGAAAAACCTAAAAATTTATAACTATTGGTTCCCTTTCATGTACTACACTATATTGTATGCAGCAAAAAAACTTAAATTTCCCAATTTTACAGATTAAAAACAAATTTCAAGGTCATAATAAGAGCTCACTGATCACCGTGCCTTTTTAATTTTCTTACACTTTTATTTTATTCTAGAATTGGTTGGCCTTTTTCCGACTCTAATTGTAGTTGTAAGAGAAATAAAGAACAACAACAACTAATAATTATTTTATTGTAAAAACAATTTATTTGGAGTGTTGACAACATAAGTTGTTTTTGCGCGTGCACTCGCTTTTAAAATAGTACATAGTTTGGGAATTGTCGTTTTATACCTCTTTAATGTTTATTTTCATGCTGATTTTTTCCCCAAAGTTTAGCTAGTTTCTATGCGCAATTCAATTGATTAATAATAGCCTCTATTCGGCAAAACGTGCACCCGCACAAAGCAAATAATTTTTGTATTTTTAAAGTTGGAAACTTTTTATAAAAAGTTGCTTAAAATTTTTTTACCAAGATATTAAAGACCGTGCATCAAGGGAATTTTACATACAATATTTTCGTAATGAAAGAATTACAAAGGTACAATATTCTTTGAAATATGTTAGATTTGGCACATATTACTCTTTTATTTCTATTCAGATTCTAAGTATTTTATGTATGTATATGCACAATACTGTTTCACGCTTGGTTAGAACCACTACGACTTAGGTAGGAACATAAGCCTTCTATAGCCGATGGCCAAACTCTTAATTATATTGAACCAATATTTATGCAAATCGTTAATAAAAGAAAGATTTCAGCCAAGAGTAATTGTTGTTGTAATATCTGATATTTTCGTGTTTGATGATGGTCGGAAGTGGAAGTGCATGGACTTAATGGAATGCATAGAGTTAGCGTCATTGACTTGATCGATTTAGACACACCGCTTATCCATTTTTGCGCACTAAACAATAGACTTAACGTTTTTCGAGCTAAAAAAACTGGTAACAACATATTCTTTTTATAATTATACAAAATTTTTTTTATTATATTTTTACTTTCTGAGTACTGAATTAGTTTCTATAGAATTATTATTACATATGTATATTATTTTTATTATATTATATTATTATAAATAGTTATAAGTAAATATGTTTAAAAAAATCAATAATATCAATAAAACTCAAGATTTTCAATAAGGTTTTCCTTATTAAAATAATAAGAATTTCTTCTTGAAGAAAAACGATAGAGAAATTTTATTAACTTTGTTCTATTTTATTAGGTATTTATTAGCTACTGTTTTCTCTGTGTTTAATCGGATACAAGCCTTTAGGAGTCCTTTTATTCATCTAACATTCATATATGTATTAATTTAGGCTCCATTGTAGGTCATTTATAATTGTAATTTGAGTCATTTATTAGTCGTATTTCTGATTGTATTTTACTCTCTTCAAGTGTTATTTAGTTGGTTTTCTGAGTCCTACGCTTACACTGAACGAGATGTATGTTCATCAGACATCAAAGTTTATTTAAAAAAAAAAATATTTGTTTTTCCTTAGAAATAAGAAGTTCAACAAAAATAAACGTTTATGAAAATAAATTATTGGTACACTAAGTGCCATTATTACAATTTGGTGTTATCTTAAAGTGAGATTTTATCGGTCGAATATATACATTATTCAACTTTCCTTTAACCTAAGAACGAGAGATAAATTAAAGGCAAGTTCGACTTTGCGATAAGTTTTACCAGGAGGATTTCTGTTTGTATTACCATATATTCTTATTTTTGAATATGGCAGTAAGGTATGGTTCTTCTTCACTTGAAGGGTTTTTTGCCCGCCTTCTCACAGCTCGCTCGATTGTTTCCTTAGATACCGACATTTTTTATTTTATAACACAAACTTATATATACAAAAACAAAAGCTACATATATTTTCAAATGGTAAAAACAAGTACGTCGTTGCCACTACAATATATCGCGATCTTAATAATCTTTCAAAAGTAGTCGGTAATTACTAGCGGTATTGCCTCACAATAACAAATATGCATTTAATCATACCGGCACGCTGTAATAATGAAAAGTTGCTTTGTCACCAAATTGTAATAATGGCCCTAAGGGGTCTAGTTTTATATGTGTTTTATAAACTTTTAAATTACATGAGTATTCAAATAATTAATTTGTACTTTTTGTAATGCACATATGTTTCTTCACCAAACTTTCTCTCACCAATAGGTGAACTTTTATATTGCATTTAAGCTAAATGGAAATTGAATTTCCCATTGTGGTTGAAGTCTACTGACGATTTCGTAAAAGCGCCAATGAAATGCATATAGACATTGCTTAACAACCCAACATATAAATTTCATATTATAATAGTATAGTAACAGTATGTTAAAAAGTTAATTTATTAGCAGTTAAATTAAGATTTTGTTTTTCATTTGGCCTTATATATACTTTCATTGTTATCCAAAGGATTTCTAATTGTATAAAGGTATAGAATGATAAAACTTTAGTCATATCGAATAAAAGTTGTTTGTTGGGTTTTGCTTTGTATAAGTTTTATAGCCTACTGCACTTATTGTTGATACATATTATGTGTTGTAATATAATACTTTTTTTACTTTATGATTTACTTGTTGCTAGACATTCCCAATGTGTTAAATTAAGTCCATATTATTTTAATATTTTTATTCGCTATGCACAAATAAATGTCAATGACCGTATTTACATTTCATAAATATTTGAGCTAGCAACTTTATTTTCGCAAATGAATATAGTTCATTGTAAAGTTAGCAGTTTTAACACAATTTTAATTCTTAATAGATAAGCATTTTTTACTTTTTATTATTTTGTATAAAAGAATATCAAGTAAACGAGGTATTTTTATTAGAACTCTGTCTCCATGCTAAAGCTCTTGAGAGGAAAACAAAACCGAACAATATCTTTAGGCTACATGTGCTTGTAAGAAACCACAAGCCAACATAAACATTTTTGCTGACCCCGACTTGATCCTGTAAGCAATTGCAGACAACCAATTCCTGAACACCGCAATAGGACATTAATTAATAATGGATTCGTTTGAAGAACTGGTCAACAAACAAAAGTTGAATGGAGAACTGATTGAAACAATAATCTGCAACTTTAAACAGGATCCTTCATCGCGCAAGGAGTCCACCAGCTATTTCCAAGAATGGTTAAGAAGGCTGGACGAAGAATGGTCGAACTTCGAGGTGAACGACAACCAAATTCGACTACTGGAAGATTTACCGCTGTATCACAAATATTTCAGTGAGGATTACTACCAGGCTATAATGGATGCCGTGCGTCAATGCAGAGAGTTATTTGAGCAAGGACTACTAAAATAGCTATAGCTGAAACAAGAAAACAGCCTATAAACCACAAAAAAACAAAACAACATGAGGCAGCAGCCAGTTGCAATAATGATGGCATCGCTAGAGCGTTTATTAAGTGACAGCTTCATAAGTAAAGATACCCAAGTTGCACACAAACTATGGGCAAATATTGGAGAACTACATTACACTATAGCAGGAATGAGTCAAGGATATAATATGGATCTATACATTTAGCTAGAAATAAAAGTACGAAAAATTATTTAAGTGTTCAACGGCAATTCATCAATTCCGTGTCACTCGGAGAATAACAATGGACATTTAGATAATGTAGCAGTACCGATTCCAAAAATTGCGCTGCCGAAGTTTAATGGAAGTTACTTGAAGTGGAAAGAGTTTCATGACTTGTTCTTATCCCTTATAGTTATCTAACCAATACCTAGTGTTCAAAATATCTGGTATTTAAAAACACATCTGGTAGGAGAAGCGGCAAATTTAATCCAACACCTCACGGCAACTTGAGAAAATTTCGAGGCAGCCTGGGCCGTAGTAATCGATCACTATAACAGCAAAATATTACTAGTCATTAAGCTGGTGCAAGAACTAGTGGATGCTCCAAGTAAAACTATAAGTGATAACTACAAATTACCGCATGACTCAGGACTGTATTTTATCATTGAAAAATCTTCAAATAGATACGTCATCATGAGGTCCATTTCTTTTACTAGAGTGGCTAGATCAGGCCACACGTCTTCGATACGAACAATCTCTTTTGCATCCACGAGAAATTCCAACTGTCAAGGAATTTCTACAATTTTTGGAAAGAAATTTCCAATTAATGGAAGTAATAGCTGAGAAAGGTAAATCTTCAAATTTAACGCCTAGGATGTGCAGTTCCATTACAGCAGAAAGCCAACGCAGCGGTGCCTGTGTCATATGTAAGAACTCTGGGCACCTATCACCATCAGTTTCTTCACCTATTACCATCAGCTCGCCTTCAATTTATTCAAAAGCAAAACTATTGCGTTAGTTTTTTAAAGCCTGGTCATAGCGTAAAACACTGCATCAGAAGAAGTTGCATAAAGTGTTCTAAAAACACAATTCGCTTTTGCATCTGGAGCATTTGGATCAGATCAATAAGAACAATCAGGTAATGGTTTAAATTACACGGGTAGCCCCCTAAAACGCCAAACCTTACCTCAACCCGAACTTTGCGCAGCCCCGATAAGCGTTCAATTAACTGCAAGAGTAAAAAAGGATTGAAGACTGGAAAGTGCGCCCACATATCTATGGACTGACTCAGAAATTGTGCTAGCCTAGATCAACTCTAGATCGTCATCCTACCACACATTTGTATTTAACCGAATCTCTGCCATACAGGAATTGTCTATTGCTTAACAATGAAGACGTGTTTAATCTAAGAAAATCCGGGAGATATTATATCACGAGGGCTCTCACCATCAAAAATATGTTTCTACACGGGAAGGAAGAAATTTGGCCAGCAGCATATTCTAAGACTAGCGTTATAAGTGACGATACCAACATGGAACTAAGAAAAATATCTGCAGTCACCATATCAAGTAATGTGGCTAATAACACCTCAAGTATATATATTTTACCAAATACAGCACAATGGGTCTTCTAAAATGGTACAATGGGTGGTAGGTTACATGCTCAGATTCATCAATGACGCGAGAAGACGCACACGAAAATGCGAGTTAGCACTGTAAGTTCAAAAATTAGGAAATACTCTAGTGGTAATCGTCCGTGGAATGCAGAGTTCAGATTTTGCTGAAGAGTTAAACAGTTTAAAAGTATATAAGGAAGTCGGTAGGAATAGTCTATTCAAGAATTTTACTCCTTTTATTGATACTAACAGTATTATAAGAGTCGGAGGACGGTTAGAGTCATCATCACTTCCGTATGTTGCCAGGCACCCAGTGCTGATTCCTTATAATAACCCAATTTCAAAATTGCTCATGCAAGAGGTGTACAAACAAAATCAGCACTGTGGTCCGCAAGCACTTTTAGCACATGTGAGGCAAAGATATTGACCTGTCAAAGGAAAGTCAGCAGCTCGATCAACTGTACAGTATTTTGAAAAATATACCCGAGCCAAAGCAATATTAATTACTTGCCATCTACACGAGTCACCCTACCTAGAGCATTCATAAACTCCGCTGTTGATTTCTGTAGACCTTTTTTGATTCAACACAAAATAAGACGGAACCGTCCTTACAAGGCCTACGTGGCTGTGTTCTGTTGTTTTGCAACCAAAGCGGTCCCTTTGGAATTGAAAAGCGATTTAACAACAGAGGCATTTTAAGGCGCATTAAAGCGGTTTATAAGCAGGTGAGGTCATTGTATAAACTTGTACTGTGACAACGGAACAAATTTCGTTGGTGCAAATAATCAGCTAAAGGAACTTTTCAAAGCAAATCACACAAGCGCAGCTCAAAGCAATATAAAAAAAGAATGTACATCTCGGGGAATAACGTTCCACTTCATACTACCTAGAGGGCCTAATTTGGGGGGTCTGTGGGAAGCTGCCATAAAGTCGGCAAAAAGCCATCTACAGCGTCCTTGACCTATGAAGAACTTGATACTGTAGTCATAGATATTGAAGGCATTCTTAAATCTCGTCCAATAAGTCTAATGTCAGACAATCAAAACGACTTGGCTGCGTTAACCCCTGCTCATTTTCTCATAGGGAAGCCAGTAAATGGTCAATTCGACTTAAATGCGGCAGAGCACAAAATAAATCTATTGACAAGGTGGAACTTGGTATTACATTTTAATCCATATTATCCATATTTGGAGGTGTTGGTCACGAGAATACTTATGTGAACTCTAATATCCCCACAAGTGGAAGACACATTAAAATAATATTAAAACTGCAGACATGGTCATAGTAAAAGAAGATAACACAACAAAGTGACCATTAGGAAGAGTCGTAAAGGCACATCGTGGAAATGATGGAATTGTTCGGGTAGTTGATCTAAAAACCGTGACTAGATTTTGCAGAAAAGCAATTACTCGTTTAGCACCATTACCAATCGACAATGTGGAACCTGGTGAAACACTTCACCACCAAGAAAGACTCCAATGATCCAAGTAGCTCAAAACATGAAAAAATTCCTGCGATGCATACAGTTAACGAAAAATTGTCTGCTACTCAATGTAAGAAAGTTGAAACTCCTAAGAAAAGAAGGAGGATTTTTCTAACCCATAATATCTTCACCTTAATGATGGCTTTTATCCTACTAACAATAGTATTAGGAGCACAAATACATAACAAACGATTTGGAAATCAGTTCGGCATACATTTTGAAGGAATCGCGTCTATTATGGTTTAAAAGAATTTTGGTCTGAAGCAGCATTCTTCGCACAAGGGACAGGGACACTGAACCATTTGTGTAAAGATATGCTAGGAAAAACACCATTTACAAGCCTAGTACAATACTTTGAGCATACTGAAGCAGAACTAACGTTAGACAGTACCTTACTCTCAGGAAAAACACATAAAAGAGCAACTCTTGATCTGGTTGGCTGACCAAGAAGTAGTGAAGAAAAAGTTTGACCGAATCGATCTAAAAATAACAGAGGTGCAGAATATGATACTGGATAATAGAGGAGAATATCGTTAAGAAAAAATCTACCGTATTTTTCTTTCACTATGTATTCAATTAAGTATTACGGCAGCAAATCTACAGCGTACACAATCATCAATACTTGACATTCTGACAAACACTCATCATGGCATAATAAGTCCATTTTTATTAACTCATTACCAATTCCAGCAGGAAGGAAAGAAAGTTAAACTCCATTTATCCGTATCGCTGGATTTGCCTGTGAAAAGCGAAGATACGTTACAACTGTACAAATTAATGAGGGTGAAGAGAGGACTTACAAAAAACACAGTAATTTTTAGTATTTCAAATGTTAAATATTATTCCAGTGCCAAATTGGATCAACCAGACTCTTGTTTCAATAAAGCTTTGTGCAGCTGTTCTGATCATCAACATTGCTCGAATATTGCATTTTTCCATAAGTAACTCTGAGCTCAAAATATTATAACTGCTTGCAGACGACACGTATTTATGCTCCACCAACCATGTAAGATACGAGCAGGGCTCCTCAAAATGTTCTTTTGAAATTGATTTATTTTACAACAAAACCCGTTCAGATTGCCGCAAAAACCAGTGGATCTACGCAGTGTTGGGCACATCTCAGTATGTTAACAAGAAATTACACAACTAACACTTGAAGGATATGGGTTGCTTGTTCTGGAAATAGAGTGCATTCTCAAATACAGATTCATGATGATGCATGGACAACAAGTTGTTGCCACCTCGCTTATACATCATACACTGGTCTTTGGGAACCAACGGAACAAAGCCACGAGAAGCATTTGAAACAATTACTCAACAAAATACATACAAACGAGTATCCGTCACAAGTAAAAAACTTGTCAACTGTACAAGCCTCATTAGCTTCAAAAGATATTGTTACGTTTTTAGACCTTTTCCATTTCCGCTAACTTGAATATTATCTATATAGTGTTGACCAAGGTTGTAACATTTTGACAACTATAGATTAATTGGCAGTGCTGCCAAGTACATTTAGTCACATTGTCGTTTTATTTTAAATCTATTTCTAATTTTTGTAACAATATAATGAAATTACCCAAAAAACTTGAAGTCCACAATTATCATCACATGGCAGTCGGTTTCACAGCATTGTTCATCACACTTTGCATTTCTATTTATTGAGCGAAAACTCAAATCATAACTAAATAACTCAACTCCAATTTCAGCACCTCGTGCAAAGCAAGCAGAAACTGAATTGACTGTACACATATGAGAATCAACACATCTGATGACAATGAATGCCAGCTCAGCATATTAATTATAAGAAATATTTTTATCTTAGTTATTACCAGGGCAACCAAATTTATGATATATCATATTTTTTTCCGCATGTCTTACAAACATATTTTTAGGAATTTTGGCATCGATTTTTTAGAGCATATTTTGCCCTTAAGGGCATATGTTGGCATATTTTACTTTTAAGAGCATATTTTACTTTTAAAAGCAACTTTAAGAGCATATTTTGCTTTTAAAATCAACTTTAAGAGCACATTTTGCTTTTAAAATAGCATTTCTTGCAAAATTTTTGCTATGACTACATTCCAACTATTTTTAATGTGTACTTGAACAATTTACAACCAGTTGGAGTTCATCTAATCGACTACGGCGAACTGAATTCGCCACTGACATAACCAAAGCGAATTGAATTTTGCAGACTAGTGTAATGTTTATCTTATTCTATTTATGTATATAAACACGTTGGGCCTTAACTTCTTAATTGTTTAATATTTAAATTTTAAACACCAACAATTTTTTAAATCGTTAAAAGAAAAGTTCTTCGAAAATCCGGTAAGCCGCCGCCGGAACTTTCTCTCCCACCTGAACCAATAACAACCCGTTGGGGTACATGGATTGAGGCTGTAAATTATTATGCTACCAATAACGAAAAAGTTTTGAAAGTATTAGATAGTTTAACAGATGCTCAATCGATTAAAATTGCCAAAAAAGCTTTACGTAAATCTAAAACAAAAATAGATTTAGGTTTTATTGCATCGAATTATGGATTTATTGCCAACAATATCAAAAAATTTCAAACTGCTGGTATTTCCCTAACTGAGCAAATAAAAATACTGAACGACACCGTTAAAAAGATCGACAATGTGCCTGACTCCGATTCTAAGCATATTGTTTAAAATAAGTTAAAACGAGTTATGGATAAAAACAAAGGCCTTGAAGCAATATAAAATATTTGTAGTCAGCTGAATGGTTCTAAAGCAAGCCCAACTTCAGAATATGATGTGGGCGAAGTTTTGTCTTTTAAATATGCTCCAATGAAGAAGTTTTTCTTTTTATAAAAGTATTTTTAGAAGCAACAGACAGAACTTTCTTTTTGAGAATTTAAGCCAACACGTCGTAATTTATTGCAATTCCAATATGAATTAAGCTAATATATTTCACAGACTTATACTTGTACAAATTTGCTTACAAAGTAGTTTTTAATTCGTATTTTATATTACATAAATTCGTATGTACATATGTATTTAGCATATGTTGTCTTAGACATGTAATATGTTCCTAAAGTAACAAGTTATTTTTTTATTTAATGAATTCCCTAACATTTTTATTTGTTATTTTATTTTTTCATTATTTTTTAAATAAAATCTTATATTTTTAAGAAAAACAAAACTTTTTAGAGCATTCTTTTTAAATTTTAAGAGCATTTTTCCTGTTTTTTACACCATTTTTTATGCGCTTAAAACCCTTTTTTAAAGCATATTTTTGGTTGCACTGGTTATTACTATATTATTTGGTTTAATTTTGAGCTTCTCTCAACATGGAGGAAGCATGTTAATACAAATTATGTATTGTAATTTAATACTTTATTTAGTTTATGATTAAGTTATTGCTAAACAACTCTCAATGTGTCAAATTAGGTCTATATTATTTTAATATTTTTATTCGCTATGCACAAATAAATGTCAATAACTGTATGCAAATTTCACAATCATAAATGCTTAAGCTAGCATTTGAATATAGGTCATTGTTAAGGTAGTAGTTTCAACACAATTTTATTTCTTAATAGATAGCATTTTTCACTTTGATTATTTTGTATAAAAGAATATCAAATAAGTTTAAAGAAGAAGTTCATAATAAGACAGTAAACGAGTTGTTTTTATTAGAGCTCTGCCTCTCTGCATGAGAGGACAACTAAACCCAACAATTTCTTCTGGCTACATGTGCTTGTAAGAAACCACAAACCAACATAAACACAGTATTTTTTGTTTGTTTGTAATCTGTTAAAAGTTTACATTGCATGTTTTGTCTTATGCAAGACTGCAACAGCTACAATAATATTTTTCCCGGTATCTAGGTTTACACGAATCCTTTCCAACACAGATTAGAAGTTCGACTTAAGCAGGCCATTTTAACAATCAATTTTGACTCTCGTTGCCGTGTGACTTCTATTATATCTTTAATTGCAGATTTAAAAGAAGGAATGTGAACGATTAATAGAGATTTTTCTTAACAAAAAATGTTACCTCCTTTATACTAAATTAAATCAAAAATGGGTATGAATCTCAACGTTTTTTGAGCTGGAAATGTGCTACTGTTAAAATTATTTATACCGTCTCTCGTTTTCTATCACTGGAGTCCTAACAGGCGTCAACAACATAGAAGATGCCGGACATCCGCCACCGCCCAGTGCTACAACTCTATGTTGACATTGTGATGCTTCATTCAGTGAATTGGTTTCATTTCCCATCTTTTTATATGTCAATGTGAGAAAAAAATGTGATGTAAAACAGAATTTGTATAGTTTTTGCGTTTTAAAACTGAGTTAGCGGCGGTTCACGATAAAAAAAATTTTTGTTTACTTGCAAAAATTATTTGCGTGAGTTACCTACGGTCACCAACCAAGCCAACAACAACAGCAACAACTACACCCACAGTAATAACTACACGATCTTGACAACAACAACAATTAATATATCAACAACAACAATAACTAGAACCACAGTCATCAACCTACTTCAACAAATTGGGTCAGACATAAATAAACAGAAGTAAACATTTCATTGCATTTTATTTTATTAATATATTTCCTGAAGTTATTCTTGGAATTGGTAAACTTAAACTAGGTTATTAACAAATAAATATAAGTAATCATTTTATTGTTTATTTCCCTAAATCATTCTTGGAATTGGTAAACTAAATTTAGGTTATTAATAAATATATATAAGTAAGCATTTTATTGTTAGTTTACTCTTAGAATTAGTAAAATTAAGTAAATTGCAATTAAATGATATAAATAGTGGAAGTAAATAAAATTGTATCATTAATAATCAACCAACAAAAGTATCCGTTTCAATCCCATACCATATCTGGCGCAGTCGGTAGGATAGTAGTAGTGTTATACAGTGAAATTATATTTAAAAGTGTAAAAGGAAGAATTAACATAAAAATTTGAATAAAAAGAGGAATAAAATATATTCAAGAAGAAAGAAGAAAATTTTTGTATTGCACAAAAATAGTAAAAGAAAAAACAGAAGAAAATTTTTGTATCGCACAAAAATACTAAAAGAAAAAAAAAGAAGAAAATTTTTGTATCGCTCAAAAATAAAAAAAAATAAAAAAAATCTTTGTATCGCACAAAGATACTAATGAAAATATAGTGCAAATAAAAAATAACATTTCAAGAATATAAAAAAAGAGATTAATACAAATTTGGGGGTAGAATATGAGTGAATATCATATTAATTGAATAAATAAAATTAGAGAAGAAATTAAAAAGAAAAGAACAAATATAATATTGGAAAAATAGTGAAATAACCTTTTATAAATTGAGAGGAACATTACACCTAATATAATTTCGCAAAGTGTCACCTGCTTCCGAGAACCTACTACGGGAAAGGAAACGATTACAAGGTTGCTTAATAATCACCTCAGGATAACTACACCAAGGGCATGATCTTGTTATTAATATCAATGTAAGTTGCATACTTTATATACATTATATCTTTATAATTTTTTTTTTATATACATAAAGAGAGTAGAATTTTTCTTTAATCGAGATTAAACTTGAAACCGAGATATAATTAATGCCAAAAAAGAGGTTTTCACCTTATAACATACCTAAATTGTTTAAAAGCAAAAGTTTAACTTCAATTCCTGAAACAAAAGAATTAATTGTAATGAATAACGAATTTCGTGATCAACCTACGTCTGGAACTGTCCCACCTGCTTCTTCAGGTTTGGCGGCAGTACAGATGGACGTTTTCCAATCACTAAGAATACCGGATGCCATCAAACAGTTACCGACATTCGATGGTAATCCCAGACTTCTATATGAATTCCTAAATAACGTAGAAGAGATTCTTTTGTTTATTAGGGGAACAGATAAAACCCCATATGGGCAAATTCTTTTAAGGGCTATACGCAACAAAATTGAAGGTCAAGCAAACGAAGTGCTTAATATGTATGGTACACCGTTGAATTGGGACGACATTAAGGGAAATTTGATAACGCATTATTCTGATAAGCGTTCAGAAACTTCTCTGATAAAAGACTTGCACAACTTAAAACAATATGGCAAACCATTCGAAAAATTTTATAGCGAAGTTGTAGAACTACAATCGGCTCTCTTTGTAATAATATATTGTTACACGAATCGGACAAAAACGTAATAGATGCTAAAAAGTCACTTTATGGGGAAATGTGTCTGAACTCTTTTGTTACGGGATTAAAGGATCCATTAGGGGCAACAATAAGAGCCATGAGACCAAACTCATTGGCTGAAGCCTTGGATTTTTGCATCAAAGAGCAAAATATCTACTATCAACAAGTGCCGTCTCGCAACTTTTCTAATAGATATAATAACCAATATAGGCAAAATAATTACCCATATCTAAGGGATCGTTATTACAATAGACCAAGTTACAATGGCCATCAATATGGGAACAGTAGTACTTTGGTACCCACGGTCACACAAAGAATGGGTATTCGCAATACGAGCCCAAATAATAACATGTACAATCAGCAACAAAGACAACCGTCTTTTAATAACAGCCACAGTAATAATTTCAATCATCAAAGACAAACGTTCATAGGTAATAATATACCAAGGCTTCCACAACCGGAACCAATGGACATATCAAGTGGGTTTACTCACCTAAGGAACAAGAATTCTTTCCCAAGCATCAAACAGAGCCCGAGCTCACAAGCTAGAAGACAGTCGGATGTGGAAATTAATAATATGCATGAAATAAGGGAAGAATACGAACTGACTAACGTGGAAGAGGAAGTAAATTTTCAGGAATCCGCCTCACAAAGCCCACGGGATACTTAGATATGAATAAACACGGATCTGAGTTAGTTTACATAAAAATCAATTTTCCTAATAATAAACTTCTCAAATTCCTAATAGATACTGGGGCTTCGACTTCATTTATTACCCCAGAACATGTAGACCAAACACAACATATCAAATGTAAACCGACAATTATAAAAACCGTTTTAGAGAAACATATAATAGATAAATTGGTAATACTGCCAATATTTAAGGAATTTAATCGAACGGAAAACTTTCACTATTATTATTCAAATTTCACAATTACTTCGATGGTCTTTTAGGAATTCACTATTTATCTAACATAGGAGCTAAGATCGATTTACAGAAGAATGTATTAGAAACAAAATATTCATCAATTCCACTATACCATAAGCCAAATGTTTGTTCTGGCAAAATCCCAATTGAACCAAATACAAGAATGTTGATTAGGTTACCCGTCGATGTCAAATCAGGGGATATCTTTATTACGGAAACCTTTATTAATGAGAACCTAGTCATTTCAGCTGGTATTTATACAGCAAAAAACTGGTTTAGCTGGATAGAGGTAACAAACTTAAGTAATTCCTCAGAAACTGTATATCTCGATCAACCTTTAAAAACACAAGAGTATTGTAATCAGCAATATTTTGAGGTAAATACTGTAGAACTTAGAACATTTGATAACAGCGAAGATATTGACATAAAAGACCTATTACGTATTAGTCACCTCAACCAAGAAGAAAGGAGACTTCAATTAAAATCATGTAGGAAATATTCGGATGTTTTTTACAAAGAGGGTCAAGAGCTGACATTTTCGAATAAAATCAGACACAGTATACCAACAACAAATGATGTACCGATATAAACAAAATCCTATAGATACCCGTACGTTCACAAGGCGGAAATACAAGAACAAATTACTAAGTTGCTAAAACAGAACATAATTATACCAAGCTACTCACCTTGGAGTTCACCCGTCTGGATAGTACCGAGAAGAAAGATGCTAGTGGAAAACAGAAATGGAGATTAGTAATTGACTATAGAAAGGTGAACGAGAAAACTATTACGGATAAATACCCCATCCCGAATATCAACGAACTTCTAGGTAAATTAGGTAGATGTATGTACTTTTCCACTGTTGATCTGGCCAGCGGTTTCCACCAAATCGAAATGAAACCAAAAGACATTCCGAAAACTGCATTTTCAGTTGAAGGGGGGCATTATGAATTTATTAGAATGCAATTCGGGCTAAAAAATGCACCTTCTACATTCCAAAGGGTCATGGATAATGTTCTTAGAGAATTAGTGGGGAAAATATGTCTGGTTTACTTAGATGACATCATTATCTTTGCGACTTCTTTACAAGAACATATTAACAATTTAGAATTGGTCTTTGAAAGATTGAGAAACTCGAACTTTAAAATTCAATTGGATAAATCAGAATTTTTACGAAAGGAAATAGAATTCTTGGGACACATAGTCTCTACTGAAGGTATTAAGCCAAACCCCGGAAAAATAAGTGCTGTAAAAGAATTTCCGACACCAAGAACTCCGAAAGAACTCAAATCCTTTTTGGGTTTATTGGGCTATTACAGGAAATTCATTCCTAATTTTGCAAAATTAACGAAGCCACTAACAGTTTGTCTGAAGAAAGGGAATGAGATAAAACTAACTGAAGATTACAGGAAAACTGTTGAAATGTGTACAAATCTACTTTGTAATGATCCTATATTACAACACCCGGATTTTTCTAAAAATTTCATTTTAACCACAGATGCTAGCAACTATGCACTAGGGGCTATATTGTCTCAGGGACAAATAGAGAGTGATAAACCTATCTGTTATGCTAGCAGAACATTAAGTGGCACAGAAACTAACTACTCCACAATCGAAAAAGAGCTGATACTATAGCTAGTATGGGCTACAAAATACTTTAGACCTTACCTTTTCGGTCACAAATTCAAGATAGTCACAGACCATAGACCGTTAACATGGATAATGGGGCTAAAAGAACCCAATTCAAAACTAGTACGTTGGCGGTTGAAATTAGAGGAATTCGACTATGAGATAGTTTATAAAAAAGGGGTACAGAATTCAAACGCTGATGCACTAAGTAGAATAAGACCGGACGTAAACAATCATGAGGCTTTTTCTACTCTCGGCACTAGTGGAAGTGCAGTACACTCTGCAGAAGAGAATTTAGACGATGGCATTTCAATTTCGGAGAAACCTCTAAATGATTTTAGCATTCAATTAATACTTGAAGTACATAAGGAATCAAAAGTTACGGTTGAAGTACCTTTCAAAAATAAGTTAAAACGGGTAGCCAGATCACCGGCCTTTGATGAAGATTCAATAATAAAAATCTTTACCAAATTCATTAAACCAAATAGAATCGTAGCAATTTATACAAACGATGATATTTTTCGTATAATACAGAAAATTTACTCCGCATATTTCGCTAATAATAAGCAATACCGATTAATACGTTGTACCCTCAGAATAAGGGATATTACCGATAATGACGAACAAGATGAGATTATAAGGAAATATCATCAAAATAGCAACCATCGTGGAATTGAGGAAACGTATTTACACTTAAAAAAGGAATATTTTTTCCCGCTGATGAGGCATAAGATAAGCCAAATAATCAATGATTGTGATACATGTCAAACACTAAAATATGATAGACACCCACAGAAATTAGTTTTCCAGACCCCAGAAACACCAGACAAACCATTAGATATTCTTCACATAGACATCTATCACATCAATAACCAGCAGATATTAACTATTATTGATAAATTTTCCAAATTCGCAACGGGATTCACAATTGCTGCTAAAACTAGTTTGAATATAGTTAAATCTATGAAGACTTTCATTAGTACCTATGGCATCCCGAAAAAAATCGTATGTGATCAGGGAAAAGAATTTACGGCCATCATCTTTAAGGACTTTTGTAAACAATTCGATATTGCTTTACATATTACTTCATTTCAGCAATCTTCTAGTAATGCACCTGTCGAAAGATTGCACTCAACTTTTACGGAGTTATATCGAATAATACTAGCCAAAAAGAAAGAAAACAAACTATCCATGGATCATGAGGAAATTTTCTCAGAAGTCCTTATTACATATAATAACTCAGTGCACTCAGCAACAAAATTAACGCCGTATGAATTATTCTTTGGCAGACCACACATATTTAACGAAACAATAAAATTTAATGGGGAACATGAGTATCTACGTAAATTGAATGAATACCAACAAATAATTTACCCGAAAGTTAAAGAGGAACTACAATCTAATGTCAAAAATAGAATAGAAAAATTAAATACGAATAGGAAACAACCTATAAGCTTACAGCCAAACGATATAATATATCGAAAGGAAAATAGAAGGAATAAGATTACGCCTCGATTTTCCAAACATAGAGTCCAAGTTGATAGAAAAATAACACTTATTTCAGATAAAAATCAGAAAATTCACAAGTCAAAAATTAAGAGCAGAATAAAAAAAAGGGAACTTTAATATAAAGAAAATCTAATATAAAGTACTAATTATTATATCTCTCTTCCTAGGTTTTCTGTGGTTCACTCCCAAAGGCTTAGTACACAACTAATAGACAATGAATCGGCCATTATAGAACTAAAGTTGGGTAACGGTAAAATAATAGATCACTATCAGAACCTAATCCATATAATAGACATTAATGGCTATATTAACACTACAGAAAAGATAATGGAAACACTAAACATATTCGAACAAGACTTTGAAACTAAAGATTCATTAGAAATCACAAAACTAAAACTAAATCAATTAAGAGACAAAATTGACAATTTACTACCTTTCAAAAGACAAAAACGTAGTCTATTTAATGGATTGGGTTCAGCAATTAAATATATTACGGGTAATATGGATGATAGTGACGCAAAAATAATTAATTCTCAACTTAGAGAACTAATCGAAAAAGAACACAAAATTAACGAAACACTTACAAAACAAACTACACTAAACACAGAAATGATTCAAAGATTTAGTAACATTACCACACACATAAATAACGAACAAAGCAAAATTACAAGAACATTTAAAGAAAACTTTTCTAATAAAATAAATAAAGAAAATGTTTTAATTTCAAAAATTCAATATTTAAATAGAATCAATTATAATATCGACTTATTAACAAATCAAATAAACAATATAGCGGAAAGCATTGTGTTAGCAAAATTAAATATTATATCCAAATTTATATTGAATCACAAAGAAATAGAAAATATCTATGAACTAATAAATGATCAAATACATAAAACATATTCTGTAGAACAATTGTATGAAATGCTTGAATTACAAGCATATCACAATAATTCAAATATAATATTTAACATAAAAATTCCAAGATTTCAGAAGGAAATTTTTATTATGTCTCATATTATACCTTTAACAATAAATATAACTAGACAAATAGTGTCAACTAAATATATAGCTTATAACAACAACTCAATTAACTATTATCAAGATAAATGTTTCAAACTAAGAGATATTTATGTCTGTCGCAACCCTGTAAGAAGTGAGTCGATGGAAAAATCGTCATGCATGGGTAATTTAATACGAAAGCTACAACCGAGATGTAAATTAAGGGATATAGGAAGATTGGAGACCATATACCAACCAGAAGACAATTTTATTCTATTCATCAATATACCAACAACACTTGTAGAATCAGATTGCAGTAAATCATTTAATGTGAGTAATACAACACTAGTATATTTTGAAAAATGCACAATAACTATCAACGGATTGACATACGAAGACAAACCACAAACATATAAAGAACACATCAATGTAACAACACCCAAGTTTATAGAAGTGATCCCCGAAACAATTATAGAAGCACTTAACTTGCAAAAGTTGAAAGCATACCAATTCAGTGATCACGACATGATGTCTTCCTTGAAAATTACAACAACAACTCACCAATATGTTACCTACACATCAATCACGATTATTATTCTAATAATTGTTATAACATCAACATGCATAGTAAAAAGAATAAAATCATATACACACCAAACACGTATACAATTGAAAGTATCGTTCGTCCACCTGCAGATTCTTTTTGGCCCTCACTTTACTCTATGGGGGGAGGAGTTACCTACGGTCACCAACCAAGCCAACAACAACAGCAACAACTACACCCACAGTAATAACTACACGATCTTGACAACAACAACAATTAATATATCAACAACAACAATAACTAGAACCACAGTCATCAACCTACTTCAACAAATTGGGTCAGACATAAATAAACAGAAGTAAACATTTCATTGCATTTTATTTTATTAATATATTTCCTGAAGTTATTCTTGGAATTGGTAAACTTAAACTAGGTTATTAACAAATAAATATAAGTAATCATTTTATTGTTTATTTCCCTAAATCATTCTTGGAATTGGTAAACTAAATTTAGGTCATTAATAAATAAATATAAGTAAGCATTTTATTGTTAGTTTACTCTTAGAATTAGTAAAATTAAGTAAATTGCAATTAAATGATATAAATAGTGGAAGTAAATAAAATTGTATCATTATTAATCAACCAACAAAAGTATTCGTTTCAATCCCATACCATATCTCGTGCAATAACTTGTATCAAAAGATAAGTAAAATACTTTAATATAATTAAGACAGATTTATCTACATACATACATATTAATATTTATAGGGGAAATCATTTTCCAATTTTTGGAAAAGTATCAGCAGTTAGCAAAGCATTTTCTCAAAGGAGACCGAATAGAAATCGAGAAACTTTGGCAGACACTTTCGGATAATTTAAATAGTATTAAAAAAAAACACCATTAAAAACCAGATGCTTGGTAAAAGGTATTTTTTCATTATTAAGTTAAAATATTTTATCTTGTTGATTTCATAGGCATGGAGTGATAAGAAGACGCTAATAAAAAGAAGCTAGCAACAAACAAAAGGGAATCACGCGCTACTTGAGGAGGTCCTCACAATCAGCTTTATATTTCGGCGAGAGATGAATCTATTGCAAAGATATGTGGTCTATATGATATTGTCGACGGCATAGACAATAGTGTTTCCTATGGCTTTCAACGTGAAGAAGAGAATATACAGCAGTCATCAGACTCTACAGATTCAACTGATATAGAAGAAGTCCATGAAGAGGAATTAGAAACCACATCAACCTTGTCTACATAAAGGAAAGTTGATAATCATTCTGTTCAGTACAGCCTAAAAAAGTTCATGTGAGATGAAACTAATTCTTATGCGGCAATATCAGTCACTTTAAGTAAATTGCATAGTACTATGGAAAAAATTTAAACTATAACACCAGACGTATGCAAAAAGCATTAAAGAAATTGCCAGACCGCTCTAAAAAAAAGTATTAAAGCCACTAATGCTCAAACTGAATAAAAACTTAAATAACGATTGGAAAACGAAAGGCATCATAAAGAATTAGCATATGAGAACAACATTTTAAAAACAAAAACTGTTGCAAACACAAAAAGAACATCTAAATGTGTACAAATTTGAAAATTCCTTTTATTATACTTAATATTACTATATCTACACATGTATTTAAATTAATTAATAAGTTTATTTTAAACGTCTTCAATGAATTAATGTAAATATATTCAATTACTGGTTAAAAATAAAATATATAAATCTAAATTACAAGTTGCGCGTAATATTGTCTGTGTTCCTGCTGGCTTTATCATTCATTAACCCTTACTGTTCTGCTGTGAAGTTCTGTAGAAAATATTTTTGAAATACTTGTTCTGTTAATGGAATCAGCTGTTTGTGACCATACGCCCCGCTTCTTTTCTGACAGTCTGTAGAATTTGTTAAATTTATTGTTATTATTATTATTTTATTATTATTTATTTATTAGTAGTATTCGTAATACTTTTACAATACATTTAAGAAAAAAATATTTTCAATATTATACATTCTCGGACATAAATTTCAATTTACATTTACATTTCTTATAAAATCTACAGCTCTTTTTCGGAATATATTAATATTTGTTTCATTTTTAACACTGTGATGCATCATGTTATATCTTTTAAGACCTTTGTAAAAAAGTGAGCGTTGAATTGCGTTTGTATCTGCACGTTGTAGTCTAAAAGTATAGTTGTTTCTTAAGTTGTACGGTTGAATATCGCCAACATATCGTAGTTGTTCTGTTAAATAATCTGGTGCGTCATCCATCTCCATTTTCTTTATAAAGCTCAGTGTTGTGAGTTCCAGTCTTTGATGTATATTCATCCAATTTAGAGTCTCCAGCATATAGTTAATTGGTGTGAAACGGTTGCATTTTAAAATAATTCTCATTGCTTTGTTTTGAAGTTTTTGAAGTCTTTCTATTTGAGAATCTGTGCAGCATGTATATAGTATTGTCGACCCATATTCAAAATGTGGTTTGATAATCGTGTTGTATATATTTATCGATGTTACAGTTGATACTTTGTTTCTAACTCGTTTGTAAAATCCAATTTTTTTTCCAATTTTTTTACATATATATTCTAAATGTTCCTTAAAATTTAATTCATTATCAATTTGAAACCCCAGATATTTAATACTATTTACTTTTTCTATTAATCCGTCATTTACTTTGAAAGTTATGTCATTGTTCATATTGATTTCCAATATCTTTGTTTTATTTTCGTTTAATTTTAATTTATTCATTTTAACCAATTGTTAATTCTGTTCATATCCGCTTCTAAATTTTCATAACATATTTCATCTGTTGATGCTTCTGAGAAAACTAGAGTATCATCAGCATATAGTATTATTTCACATTTTTCCAAATTTTTTTCCATGTCGTTTATATATATGATAAATAATAGCGCCCCCAGAATTGAGCCTTGAGGTACACCAAAATCGTTTTCAATTTCTCTTGATTTTTCATTATTAACCTTTGTCTTCTGTCTTCTATTACTAAGGTATGATTGAAACCATTTCAATTCAGTGTCCTGTATACCATACATGTATAATTTCTTTAATAAGATTTCTCGATCGATTGTTTCGAATGCTCTTTTAAAGTCCAGGAACAGAGCTGCAATTTTATTATTTCTCTCCACAAATTTCCATCTGTTGATAACATAATTTAGTGCAGTCTCACATGAGTGTTTTTTTCGAAAGCCTGATTGGTATTTTGAAAGGATTTTGTGTTTTTCAATGTATTCTTCCAATTGGTTTTTTACTATTTTCTCAAGGATTTTTTTCACACGTTTTTAGTCCATTAATAGGGCGGTATTCTTCGCACTTAATCGTATTTTTGACCTTCTCAATCGGTGTGATTATGGATTCCTTCCAATTGGTTGGAAATATTCCAGTTTCTAATGATGTGTTTATTATATTAAGTAGTTTATTGCCAATTAAGTCCCAGTTATCTAATATTAATTTGTTATTTATTTTATTGTAATCTGGTTTATTATTTAGGTTTTTACAAATAATTTTTAATTCTTGTAGATTTATTGTACAAAATTTTAATTTAGTCAATGGAATTATTGATTTCTTTAATGCTATCTACAAAATATTTATTAAAATTATTGGCTATTTGTATATTATCCTTATATTCTGTGTTTTCAAATATCACAGTTTTTATTATAGGTCTAGGGTTTCTTAGCACAAGTTCCTTTATTCTTTTCCACATTTCTTTTTGGTTATTTGTATTGCATATTCTATTTTCTATATATTTGTTATTTTCTTTCTCAATATTAATCTTATATATATTTCTTATCGCTTTATAGTTGTTCCAAGCCTCATTAGTATTTTCAATAACTGCTCTTTGGTATCTAAAAATTTTTTCCCTTTTCATATTTTTAAGTTCGCTATTAAACCATTTATTCTTGATACCATATTTTTCACTTATTTTAGTTTTTACAGTAAACTTTTTTATTGTATTTTCGAGGCTTTCATCGATATGGTTTACACAATAGTTTACATTATTTATGTCATTATATTTTAAGATTTTGTTAAGTTCGTTTCTAAAATTAATTTTATTGTATTTAAATATCTCCACTACTGCAACTTCATCATTACGTGTATTTTCATTATTGATAAAAATGTTAATAGTTTCGTGATCTGCTATTTTGTTATCTTTGTTTATTTGTGCTAAAATATTTTGATTATTCGTTATTACATAGTCTATTAATGTTTTGGAATTCTTTGTTGTTCTAGTATACACGTCTAATATTTGTTTTAAGCCATTGTCGTTCAGGATACTTTCCATTTTATTTTTATAATAGTCTTTTTTCATCCAATCTATATTAAAATCACCTACTATTACTATATCACAGTTCACTTCACATATTTCTTCTAATATATCCCTAAAATCACTGCAGAATTCAGATTTCTGGCTACTTGGCGATCTATATACTGCTGTTATTAAAAATGATATTTTATCGTATGTTACCTTATGCACACTTATCCAATATTTTGTGTCCTTTACATATTCTTTTATCTTCGTGATGTTCCAGAATTTTTTGAAGTACATAGTTACTCCCCCAGTTTTATTGGATTTAGATAAAGTGCTAATCTGTTGATAATATTTCAATTCAATCTCAGATTCATTTACGGCATCGGTCAAGTGCGTTTCAGATAAAATTATAAAATCTGGATTTTCTTCCTCAATTGTTATTTCCAGGTGGTTGAAGTTATTAATTAGTCCTTGTATGTTGGTATATATTCCGTGTAGTTTCTTTGATTGTTATGTTGCAATTCCTATTCTCCTTTTCTTTAAATTAAGTTTGTTCTGATACACTGGACATTCTTTACTGTTAGTGCTGTGATTTTCATCTAGTCCTAAATTAAGTCTTTTATTTTTTTTCATACAATTTATGCATTTATTTGAAACTTCGTTATTACAATCTTTACTTTTATGATTCCCATGGCATTTGTAACAGATCTCATCATTTCTACAGTCAGATGCTTTATGATTGTATCCTTGACATTTGAAACACTGTATGACAATGGTTCCATCAAACACTCTACATCTATCCCAACCGACATTTATTTTCTGATTTGCCATAATTTTTGAGTAAGATGCATTATCTATTTTCAGTTTGGCGTTATATGTTATTTTATTGTATCTTTTGGTTTCAAACACTTTTATTATTTCTAGTTCACTTCTTTGCAGTATGTCGTTTTGTTTCTTAATTTTTTCTAAAAGTTCCTTGTCAGGTATTTTAAAGTTCATGTCTGTTACAATTATTTGCATTTCAGCTTGTTTTGGCACCATTATTTCATATTTATCGCTTATTCCCTTTTTTATTGCTTCTTTCATTTTTTCTCTTTCCTCATTATTCTCACTTTGAATGACTAAGGTTCCATTTTTTCTATTTTCTACATTTGTAATTTTAAAATTTTCTGGATTTATTTTTTTATTTAATTCCTCTTTGGTTTTTACAACACTTTGTTTTTCCTTTGGTTTTATAATCAAGGGAATATTTTTGGAAGCGTCTGGCATCATTATTTTATTTGAAACGGTCTGAGCGTATGTCATCTTCGTTTTAACGTTTGTCTCGTTGATAACCTTTTTTATTTCATTACACATTTTCATATTGCTTTTCTCTATTGTGTTATACATATCTTTGTTTTTGTTTTCAACTTCATTTAAATTTCCACATCATTTTTTAACAACTTCTACATTTTTTTCACACATTTTTTGAACCTTGTCTATTTTCTTAAATCTTTCTTCATATCTCATTTCAATAGCTTCAAGTAGTGCCTTAATATCGAACTCATTTTGCTTCAATGAGCTTTCAAATTCGTGTTTATATTCTATTAATGCCTGTTTGTTTTTGTTTACTCTATCTTGGATGTCCTTTAAAACAAAGTCTACATTTTGAATATACTGCATACAATCGTCGCATATAAAACGAGCGTAATTATCCTCATCTATGACTTTTGCTGAATATTGGTCTAGTCCTGCACATTTTTTGGTATAATGATACACTTTGCCACATACTCCTTGGCATCTAATACCACTTTCACCTCTAATGGCTGATCCGCATTTACTGCACTCAGCCATTGGTTAGTTTTTCTATTTTTTAAACTTTTATATTATGTATTTTGTGTCTAATTTTTGTAACATTTTATTTTCTGTTAAACAGTAACAATTTTTGTTGATTGTCTTATGTTTTTTATAGTCTCTGTCTATTATTAACAATTATTTTCTGTTTTTATTTCAAAATTTATTCCGAGTTTTGGTTTTTTACTTGTTTATTCAACCAGTGTTGCCTATTGTACAAAATGTAATTTTCTTCAACTAAAACTATAAGTTTTTCATCCTCCATTGTTTTTTATTTAACAAATATATACAAACTTAAAACATCTTGAATTAAAACAAACAAAAAACTCTCAACAGAAAATGTGTAATATATGACACCACAAAATACCAATCCATACGCACTGTTGGCTGTCACTTAGGCTGTGTTCATACAAGTCATGTCTTGTTGAGAATTCTTACTTTTTCTTCTTTGAACTTTTATTGGTGTTCACACAATTCATGTCTTGTTGACGATATGTACATATACATAATTGTGTACGTTTTTGAAATTTTTTTAAAATAAATTCCTTAAAATAGTTTGACTAAACAAAAGTTTTTGTGATTTAAAGATATTTTAAGTGTGATATTTTAAATAGAGATAATATGAAATTTATTTGTTGGGTGGTTAAGCAATGTCTATATGCATTTCATTGGCGCTTCTTACCAAATCGTCAGTAGACTTCAACCACAGTTTTGCAAAGTTTCAAACTTCTCAACTTATTAAAAGACTTCCAAAAACCATCTGAGAATTATGTTAAATAAACTAACTATAAAAATTCACAAACAATTTTAAAAAATCACATTATAATAAGTGTAGCAGGCTATGAAACCTATACAAACCAAACCCAACAAACAAACAACTTTTATTCGATATGACTCTATTTTATTTTTCTATACCTTTTTGAAATTGTTTGTGAATTTTTATAGTTAGTTTATTTAACATAATTCTCAGATGGTTTGTGGAAGTCTTTTAATAAGTTGAGAAGTTTGAAACTTTGCAAAACTGTGGTTGAAGTCTACTGACGATTTGGTAAGAAGCGCCAATGAAATGCATATAGACATTGCTTAACCACCCAACAAATAAATTTCATATTATAATAGTACAATGACAATATGTCAAGAAATTAGTTTATTAACAATTCAATTGAGATTTTATTTTTCATTTTGCCTTATAAATACTTTCATTGTTATCCAAGGGATTTCTAATTGTATAAAGGTATAGAAAAATAAAATAGAGTCATATCGAATAAAAGTTGTTTGTTTGTTGGGTTTGGTTTGTATAGGTTTCATAGCCTGCTACACTTATTATAATGTGATTTTTTGAAATTGTTTGTGAGTTTTTATAGTTAGTTTATTTAACATAATTCTTAGATGGTTTTTGGAAGTCTTTTAATAAGTTGAGAAGTTTGAAACTTTGCAAAACTGTGGTTGAAGTCTACTGACGATTTGGTAAGAAGCGCCAATGAAATGCATATAGACATTGCTTAACCACCCAACAAATAAATTTCATATTATAATAGTACAATGACAATATGTCAAGAAATTAGTTTATTAAATAGAGATATCAAAATATTCCATATTAACTCGCGCAATGCATTGGAGAAGCTGTAGAATTAGATTCGGATGACAGCGAGGAAGACGACATTATCTTAAGTGAGCGGTATTTAAAGTGCATACACATAGCTATGTAATTATTAAACTTTAATACATAAGGATTAGTTGAGTTATGTGAGAAAGCCACATATCTTTCAACCAAAAGAGCTAAAAGGAAATGGATCAAACCTTGGAGAAATACCGAAAGATAATGGGGCTGGTTTGCTTGACTAAAGAATTACTTTTTAATGACGAATCTGCATACAAAAATTATTCGCGCATGACGAAATTGCAATTCCAAACTCTACTACAAGTAGTTCAGGGAGAGATAGAGCGTTCTAATACGTTAATTAGGGAATCAATAACAGCTGCTGAAAAGTTCACATTGACACTGCGTCTTTTAGCCACCGGTAAGTTTGTGAAAAGTTACGTAGCTTTAAGACAAAAAAAATAAATGTAATACTGTAGGAGAAACACACCAAAGTCTAGATTACCAAACAGGAATTTCGAAGGCATCTATTTCTGGCATAATACTGAAGTTACGGAAGCTATTTGGAAGAAACTAAAAGCAACGTATGCAAAGATAGAAATTAGTGTTTCCTGCTTTAATATATTTGTACATATACATACATACATATATCGATCAATATACATACATATTTTATAAACAAATTTTTTAAAACAGTTCCCTAGCAGCCATACACAATGGGAGCATATTGCAAAGAAATTTGCCTTAAAATGGCAATTCCCCAATTGCCTAGGGGCTATTGCATTTTTTCATAATTATAAGGGAACAAATAGTATAATGTTATTAGCCCTTGTGGATACAAGGGCTAATTTACTTATGTTGATATTGGGACCAACGGTCGTAATAATGATGCTGGAGTTTTTCTGCAAAGTAAAATAAGATCAATTTTGGAAGATGGCAAAGAAATACCATCAAACTCAATGATTTTCAACGGAAGCTGTCTCCCTTATGTCATTATTGGAGCTGATGCATTTCCTATGCAAACTCATCTAATGAAGCCATATCCATATCAAACTAATTCCAAGGAAAAGCAAGTATTTAATGCAAGAATTACTCGAGCACGTCATATTGTTGAACACGCTTTTGGTTGCAAATCGCTTCCGTGTATTTTTAACGTACTTAAATCTGAAAGTGGAAACAGTTGAAAAGATCACGTTTGCTTGTTGCGCACTGCACAACTTCTTGATACAAACGAGCGACACATATATCAATAGCGCACAACATCCCATAAGTCGAGAAAATAACGGTGAAAACCCATACAATCCGCGAAGGGGCGAGGCAGAAGCTGTTCGACAACAATTTATGGCATATTTTAACAATGAGAGACAACTGAACTGGATATAAAAACTGAAAATAAAATCTGTATTTTGTTTGTCAATAAAGCAAGTAATAAATTTACTAAATCGCTTTATATTATGTTTTTATTAAATAAACTGAAATCAAATTCATAAAAACTAAGAAGTAACAATTTATAATGTTCACAAACACATTTTATAAAAAATTGTTAGCCACAAATAAAAATAATGCACGTTTGAATGCAAAAATATTGCACATGAGATGGTATTAGTCTGAAAAAAATAATTATTATTAAGTTTTTGTAATCATGTGATTTTTCTATTTATTTTTACCAGTAATTCGACTTTTAGTTGAAATCATCTTCGAACAGAACGAAAAAGGAACTTACAAACCACACGTACAGATTATCAATTGAATAGAAAAAAAAACAGCTGATTCAAAACAGAATAGCACGTACAAATTAATTCTGCATTTAGATTAGTTTCAGCATAAGTTTCTTCATCATCCAAACCTATTGCACTGCTATTTTCCAACATTGAATATGGTTCAATTTTGTAAAAATTACATATATTATGAAAAGCACGACAAATGTTGATTATTTTAACAACATGAGCACAGAAGAAACAGCCCCTAATAAAATAGAATAAAATTAATCAGATTTCTCTATGGTTTTTCTTCAAGAAGAAATTCTTATTATTTTAATTTGAAAAACCTTATTGAAAAAATCAAGAAGAAAACTTATGGTTTTTGCTAGGTAATCTTTTTATTTTTCTCAAAAAAGGGTTTTTTCTTAATTTTATTAGGTTTTTTTCTTCTTAATGTTATGAGGTTATCTCTTTGTTTTTAATAATTCTTCTTGGGTTTGTTTGATATTATTAATTTTTTATTAATATACCTAAATCGGTCAAATCAATGCATTTCATGTAAAAAGCGCACTTCCCCTCCCATCACAAAATACGAAAAAATCAGATATTATAACAACTATTACTCTTGGTTGAAATCTTTCTTTTTTTTCTGCATACATATTAACAATTTGCATATATTATTAAGAGCTTGGCTATCGGCTATAGAAGGCTTATGTTCCTGTCTAAGTCGTTGGGGTTGTAATCCAGCGTGAAGCAGTACTGTATATAAAATTCTTCTGAATAGAAATAAAAAAATAATATATGCCAAATTACGTAAATATTGTACGTAATATTGTAAATTACGTAAATATTGTACGTAATATTCCCTTGATTCACGGTCTTTAATTTCTTGGAAAAAAAAAATTGGAGCGTTTTTTAAATATTTTTATTATGTTTACCACTTCTTTTCGTATCACTTGTTCAGCTTAAACTAAAAGTTTGATTCAAAGTGCAAAGAATTAGAGCTGTTCACCCCAACACTTATCCAAACACACAAAAAAATTATGACGGTGGTAAAAAACAAAATAAACAAATAAAAGTGCTATATTCGTAGGTTTGACATCACATATATATTTAAGTATAAATTTTGTTCTTCCTAAGTTATGAAATAGTTTTAGTTAGCAAAAAAAAAAATAATTACGTCAGTTGCCATTTTGGTTACTTTTATGAATGAAAAAAAAATTCCCCACCACTGGAAAAGAAATTTAAATATTTTGAATTTTTTTACCAATGTAAGTCTTCATGATCTATAAAGCTGTTTTATTTAAGAAAATCTACAAATTTGTAATCATTTTGGTCACTTTCATGTACTACAAAATATTGCAGTTATCCAACCCTGGAATCAAAATTTTGTTTAATGTTTTTTTGGTTTCAGATATTACTTTGTTTTGCCTGAATTAAAAAATAGTTTTAATTAGTAAAAAAAACTACATTAGTTGCCCTTTGAATTAATTTATGTATAAAAAAATTTTAATTTCCCATCCCTTGAAGCGAAATTTTAATATATTTGTGTTTTTTTTACCAATGCAACTCTTAATGAGGTATGAAATTTATAGCTGTTAACCATTTTGGTCAGTTTTATGTTCTGTATAATATTACACTTGTCAACCCCTGGATTCCAAGTTTTGATGTTTTTTATAGTTTTTTTATTTTTGATACCAAATTTTTTCGTCCTATGTTACAAAATAGTTTCAGTTAGCAAAATAACAACATCAGTTTTTAATTAAAAATTTTTCTTATTATTGCAAATCTTCATGATGTAAGCGGTTTTATTTAAGAAAAATTAAAATTTTTTAAACCTTTTCTACATGTTCTACAAAACACTGAGTATGCCAAGAAAAGTTTAATTTCCCATTCTTGGAAAAAATTTGTGTTATTTTTTAGTTCTTAATAGGCAATTCAGGCATCCCAAAGCATGAAATAGGTTAAATTTACAAACAAACAAAAAAGATTTGTTTTTTGGTATTAATTTTGCGTCGAGAAGTGGGTGTAAGTTTCCCAGCTCTGTAATCGTATATCATATTTTTTTCCAATCCATCAGTCCAAGAACGAAGTCTCTAGCTCTTCTGGGTGCTTGGGTAAACTGATTTCACGTACTGACGCTCAATCGTCATCGCTGTTCATAAGGATCCAGAATATACCTTATGGTGTCCCATATTAATATCGAAGAAATTATACAAGGAGTGACGAACCTTTATATACCCTATAACTTTTTTGTGAAGGGTATAAAGATCATAAAAAATTATCTCTATACATTCATGATATAAAAAGCCAACTAATATTCAAAAAATCAAAAATCAAAAAGATATTCTGATTAAAAAATTAAAAAGATAATTTACACATGATCAAATAGAAGCCTAATGAATTTAAGAAGGAAGACCCAATTAAAAAAAATATTAAGTAGGCTTAATGAAATCAATAAAACTACAAGAAATTTTTTTTAAATCTTTGTTTCTTTCTGCTGGAATACCCCTCATTACAAAAACATTTCATAGAAAAAATCTACGAATAGCTCAAGTGCGTACCCAGAATCAGCCATGATCCTCGTTCCCCATTTTCACATCTGGAATGGTAAAAATCTTTTGGAAAGCTTAAATTCCAAACAAAGGAATCATGCCTTGATCGTGGCCAAGTTGCATCTACTGCTATTATATCCATATTGTAGTCGCAATGCTGCAGTTATTCCAATGTCACAAAAGCTGCCTTCAGCGAAAAATCTCAACGTTACTGCTAGTTGGATGGTCAAAGGGTGGGCTTAGTTTATCCAATATCTATGAGAAAGCTTCTTTATTATTTCGAAAACATTCTACAAAACTAAAAAAGAAACAACATTTTAAACAAATAATTAATTTTGGTAAATGATTTCAACTTGCATTTTATCTGGTAAATATAAAGAATTGGATGAGTTCCGAAGCTTTCTCCTTTTAATATTTTCATATTTATTTTCTTCATTAATTAACATTAATGATGAAGCCGATCGGCTAAAATCCATCGCCGACATATATTCTTAAGACTTTTCCATTGTTTTAAGAATAAGAATTTTTAACAATTGAGTTATGAACTTAAGTCAAGCTGTTGTGAAGCAAAACACACTGAACTTCTTTTGCTGCTGTCTATGAAAAGAGTCCAACCACTACTTTGGTACTTTTTTAGTCCCATATTTTGCAAAATAACACCAATATCGTGAAAAAAAATTAAAACATTCCTTAGAGAAAAATACAGTAACAGATTTTTTCTCGGGTACGATAAAGTGTGATGTTGGTTTCCGGATTAAGGAAATTTTTTCTTTTAAACGAGATGCTTAAATTTCAGAAGCTTCTTTCGATAGGTTCATATCTCTTGCTAAGTCATTTAGTGCTTTTTGATTAAATCATTGAGGTTCTGAAAGGATACATTTGTAGTCTGAATCAGAGTCTTCTCCTGATGTACTTCGTTCGAATTCACATAGATTTGGATCATCAGTGATTTGGATCTCGTGATTTGAATTGTGGTCGATGAGCGAAAGATAAGCTAGGATATGACCATTTACTTTAATTTCCAGCATTAATATCGAATATTTTCACAACACAGAAGTAGCAGTACTCACTATGGTTTCTAGGTTTTCACCAAATCATGGGTGTTACGAATATTACTGCATCTCTTTTTCCACTGGACCATAACCGTAGACACAAATTTCTTGCATACAATATGAGGAACCCACGGATTGTCCTGATAACAGAATTTTATTTTAAAATATTCATGATACGCAGTTTTCACAAAGTCCGATATTTTTCACCACAGATATAGCAAAAAAAAATCAGGATTAAGAAGACAACATTCTTGACGAAACCATATTGAAAACAACAATAGCATATATTTTAGTGTTCAATAAATAACAAAAATCTAATTAATAATATTATTTGATTTCATTTCAAATCGTAACGATTACCATCACATACCTGATAATAAGTGTCAACAAAATACTTTGGAGCTGCTATTTTATCACGGCTCATTGATAAATTAGCAACAAATGATGACAAGCTTGTAGCATGCGTAAAAGTGCAACAATATATTAAATTATTGGTTGAAAATGCCAATATTTGGTGGCTTATTACCCGTTAAGGCCTGCTGTCTTTTCCGGTTAAGTTCTTTATTACTTGCAAGAATTAATATTTCTAATCTTTTAGTAAATAATAAATTATTTTTTTAACGCGTATGCGTTTACTTTTCCTTTTTTATTATATTTTTGGAATTAAATTTCTTTGGAATTAAAAATACTTCGACGTCTATGCGTCTCTATAACTTATTTTAATTTTTATAGAACTAAAAATATCACGACGTCTATGCGTCTACATTACTTATTTTTAACTTTTGTAGAATTAAAAATATCACGACGTCTATGCGTCTACATTATTTATTTTTAACTGCTTCTTCATTTGTAAGTTAGTTTCTTAAATACTAAAATTACTCTTAGTGTTACTTTGTTCTTACAATACAAAGAGCATTGGTTTTAATATTATTTTTATCTTTTACAATATTTTATTGATGTTCTTAGTCTAATATTTAATCCTTATTTTATCTTAATTTTAATAGCTTGTATTTATTTACATATATGATTTATGGCCTAACCTTTACTTATCATAAAATGTCTTACTTCCTATTTTCGTTATTGAACATGCTTCATGCAGAAACATGTTTGTTATTTTCTTTATCACTGCAATAGCATGTGTTATCATCTATTAGTTCTTATTTTCAACGTTAAAGATGTTTCATGCAGAAACATGTTTATTGTTTTCCTTATCTACGTCATACGTCTGTATTTCTTTAGTTGAAACAAAGAAGATTGTTTTGTGTATGTATGTATGTTAGTGACGTTAACTCTCCCCTGCTTAAACGAGAGCGTCCCGATCTCTAATTAATTTTTCTACTTGTTGTTGATAAAAGATTCTAAAAAATTCTTCTGCTCGTCGGCGTCTGTATTGTAATTATATATTTATATATATTTATATAAATATGTATTTACATATATATTTTCAGTCCGATAATGACTAAACTAATTACTGTTGTGATAAGTATGAATGTATAAAAACCTGATCTTATAGGATGCTGCTCATATGGTATTATCAGCTTCTTTAAAGAATCAATATTGTTAAAAGCATTATATGGGTTCGAATTTAAAATTTTTTCTACATCAAAATTTTCATCATGCTTTGTATTAATCGCTTCAATTATTCGTTCATGCATGTTTCTGTAAGTTTTATTATCTATTGTGACTATGTTCGTATATGTGACTAAAGTTATACCATCAGTGGTGATATTGTTAACCGTATGATTTTTGTCTAATAATATGAAGCCTTCATCTATTTCTAAAATTTCGTCATTGTATTCCTGTACTACTGTGCATTTGCTATTTCTATTTGTCAGTGGTGGTAATATACATGTGTCCGTTTTATTAAAAAAAATTCTTGCAGTGGTTTACTCTAACGTATTCGTTATTACATTGGGCTATTTGACTATCCGTTTTTATTTTCCCGTGTCTAATGCTAATAGGTGTGATTTTGAAAAGTTTAAATTTTTTATTCAATATGGGATACTTATAGATGGCTATGAATAAGTCTCCTGTACCTGCTATATGTATGTCAGCGTATTCTAAAATGTTTATTATAGGCACTAGGATTAATTCGTGTTCTATTATTTCTTTTACGTTGTCTAAATTTAAAGATTCGGTTAAGTATTCATTATTCTTTGCTGCATTTATTGTCCTAACAAGCAATAGAAGTTGGTCATGCACTTGTTCTATAATGAATTGATTCTCTAGCGTGTTTCCTTGTAGTAGGTCCATTCGTTTTTCGAACTTTGAATTTATTAGGCGTTGTTTCTCGTTGTTGTTTATTAAAATATTTATTGCTGCCTCCATTTTTATAAAATCATCATGGTCTGGGTTTCCAGTAATAAATTTAAATGCTGACCCTAAGAAGTTTAAGAATTTTTTTGTGGCGTTTATGTTCATTTAGTTGGTTTGCTAATATCTCAATTTTCTTTATCCAAAATATTTCTTGAGGGGAGGGCTTATACTCTCTTGTAAGAATTCGTTTGTATGGTGATATTATTTTTGTTATGTTGGTTACGTGAAATAGAAATGAAAATTCGTTAAAAATGAGTACGTCATCTGTTCTAGTTATAACATATTTTGGTCCATTTAAGTTTTTAATTTCTGTGTCTCCCCTGATTTCTGATGTGACCGCTGCGAGTAATATCAGCTAGATGAGCATCATGATTAACAGTGTAATTTTTAATGTTGTCCTTATTTACAATCTTCCCCTTTGTAGTTAAGACAGTGTCCTCACGGTTTTCTTTACAGTGTATTTAATATACCTGGCGTCTTTCTTTTTCCTTACTCCTTTAATTTTAAATAATATTTGTTCATTCGGTGAAAATGTTCGGTGTTTTGTACCTTGATTCAATCTTTCGAGGTTTTTTTCTGATGCACTTTTTAATTTCTCATATGTCTTTTTTATTATAATTAATCTTGTTAAACAAAATGTCAACTGGTTTTTGTCCTGTGACTGTGTGTATGGTGTTATTTAATTCTCTTATCGTTTTATATATTTCTTCGGCTATTGTTGTTTCGTTTTGTATTTTAAATATTCTTGCTAATTCGGAGATTGTGCTGTGAGCGCGTTCAACTTGTCCGTTAGAAGTCGATCGATAGACTGGAGTTTCTATCTTTTTTATTCCATATTTTTCACACATCATATTTACTGCTGGTGTACTATAACTTCTTCAATTCTATGATCAAATTTTGTTCATTCGTAAAGTTTAACGTGTGTTTAACTCTGTTTGTAAATATTGTACTTTGTACAATATTGGGTTTGTATTTCATTTATTTTTTTAATTGGTTTGGTTTTATTAGGTTGTTTCACTTGTTTGATAATTTCTGTATACGGTCTGTTGTACCATAAATGTAATTCCTCAATTTTTGTAGTGCCCAAATGATGGCTAATAAATCTTTCTCATTAGTGGAGTAATTTTCCTCCGTTTTACTAAGTGTTCTACTAAGAAAAAATATTGGTTTTTTCATTTGGCTGAGCACTGCTCCAATAGCTATGTTGGATGCGTCTGTGGTCAGCTCGAATGGTTTATTATAATTTGGTTGGAAAAGTTCACCCTGTTCTTTTAGACAATTTTTTAATTTTTTAAATGCCTGTATAGCGGTCTCATCTAATTCTATTTTTGTTTTAGCACTTTTGTTTTTACCTATTTGTCCGTTGTCGCCTCGTAAGTAAATTGTTAAAGGCTGGGCTATACCAGCATATCCTTGTACAAATTTTCTGTAATATCCTGTCATACCCAGGAATCCTCTTAAGTCTTTTAGTGTTTGAGGGAGGGGGTATTTTTCGATTGCTTCTACTTTTTCTGAATTAGTGGCGATTTTGTTGTGTTTAATTATGTGACCTAAATATTTAACTTCTGTTTGAAAGAATTTTGATTTTTCATCGGATACCTTTAGTGTTGCTCTTTTTAGTGCAATATTTTGCTTTTCCCAAATTCTGTATTGTCATGTTCACGTCAGGAATGATATATCTCTCGGTGATTGTATGTGAGTTTAATTTCTGGTAGTCTATGACCATTCTTTTCTTAGGTCGTCCGTATTCATCTACGCCTTTTTTCGGAACAGTCCATATTGGAGAATTGTAGGGATTATTACTTCTTTGGATGATTCCGTCCTTTATAAGTCTTTCTATTTCCCTATTTACGAAGTCGTTATCCGCTATGGGATATGGAATTACTTCGTCCAAATGGGTTCGTCTGTTTTTGTTCTTATTGTAGCTTCTATCGTTGTTGTGAAAGGCAACGGTCCTATGCCATTGTTTTCTTTCATCAACATGTTAATTCTGTCCCTGTACAAGTCATTACCTATTGTATAGTTTATACTACTACTTTCTTCTCTCCTATCCACTGTGAATGTCATATTTCGTATATCTATTATGGCTTTTAGTGTAATTATTCCTTGTAGTCCTAATATTAAATCCGATCCTATTATATCATCTAGTTCAAAAAAATCTATATCCTCGCTAAGGAATTTAATACTTTATTTAGTATTTACTATTGAAGTTCCATGCACTGAGATAACCTCCATAGGTTTTATTTTTCAATATCATTAAACTTTAAGAATTTTTTTATATAATTATGGGTTGCTCCAGTATCTAGTAATACATTATATATTCACCGTCATTCATTTGTATATGGGGTAACCCGTTTATTAGTTTAAATGCTTAAAAACTAACTTATTCACAGTACATGTTTCTACTATAGTGCTGCTGTTGTCGTCTTCTTTAGTGATGATGTTGTTATTTCTCATGTACTTAGTTTGTTGGAAGGATCCGCTTTGTGGCCTTTCTCTTTTCCATGATTGATTATGGTGATGATTGTTGAATGGGTTCAATCATGTTGGTTGATGATGGATGGTATTCCCTGAACTTATGTCCATTGGTTCTGGACGAGGTTGATGACTGTTGTATCTTTATGGCTGGTGTTGTCGTGTACCTTTCATTTGTCTTTGTTGATGTCTTGGAGTTTGATGGTGGTGGTTATTCGGTGGCCTAGGTTGTTGAATGCGTTGCTCGTTGTTGAATGACCTTTGGAACTTTGTATCGTGGGACAACCTCAAGTTTTGATGTCGGTTGTCATGTTCAATTGTCCTTGCAATTGTCTAAGCATGTTCTAAGTCATGGCTTGCATTGCCGTGGAGGGTTGACTGAATAAAGGTGCTGTTCACTCCAGCTATGAAAACGCGGACTGAGTCTTCTTCGGCTTGTGCTATCATGGCTCTAGTTGCGGCTTCAATATGGCCGGACATCGATATTTTTGAAATGATGAGGTTTAAACATTTATTAATCTCATCGTGAAATTCTGCTAAAGTTTTCCTTCCCTGGTGGCACCTTTTCATCTCATCTTGTAGCACATACAAGGGTCGAGTGTCTGCATAGGTTTTATCAAGTCTGCCGCGGATAGCATAGAAGTTGAATATTGTACCATGGTTAGACAAGATCTGCGCTGCACTTCCTTGAATTTTCGTTTTCACGATTTGTAATGCTTGAGCATATATCGGTTCCCCGCTTAGGGTGGATATAGTCTCCATCATTCTTGAAGCGTCCTCTCTCCATATTCTGTAGTTATTTATATTACCGTCAAATATTGGTAATGATTTAAAAACGTCCAGTTTTACTTGGTTTTCGTTTGTTATTATTGGTTCGATTGTTGCCCTTTGATTTATTGGAACAACTTCAATACATTGAGCTTGCCGGATTTGGTCTTCTAGATTTTGCACCTGCCTCTGATGCTCTGTTTTCATACTTTCGATGGTGGCTTGCATAGCTGCCATTTGTTGTATTAATATCAATATTTTGTGTCATTATGGATAGGTATTTTTCGCTAATTATTTCCAGTGGTCCGTTTAGATCGAATGTTGTTCCACGTCTTTTATGTGTGTTCATTTATTTTAAAAGTAGTTTTTTTTCTTCGTTTTTTTGTTCCACCTATATCTTCTTATGAAGATTGTTTCACTTTCCTTCTATGAAGGATTTTTTATGTCCTTGCTGCGACAAGGAAAAACTTCACTTCAACTTGGTTCGCTCACTTGAAGGATAATATAGAATTATCCTCCTGGCAGGATCGCCAATTAATATTTCTAATCTTTTAGTAAATAAAAAATTATTTTTTTAACGCGTATGCGTTTATTTTTCCTTTTTTATTATTTTTTTGGAATTAAATTTCTTTGGAATTAAAAATACTTCGACGTCTATGCGTCTCTATAACTTATTTTTAATTTTTATAGAATTAAAAATATCACGACGTCTATGCGTCTACATTACTTATTTTTAACTTTTATAGAATTAAAAATATCACGACGTCTATGCGTCTACATTACTTATTTTTAACTGCTTCTTCATTTGTAAGTTAGTTTCTTAAATACTAAAATTACTCTTAGTGTTACTTTGTTCTTACAATACAAAGAGCATTGGTTTTAATATTATTTTTATCTTTTACAATATTTTATTGATGTTCTTAGTCTAATATCTAATCCGTATTTTATCTTAGTATAATTGCATGTATTTGTTTACATATATGATTTATGGCCTAACCTTTACTTATCATAAAATGTCTTAGTTCCTATTTTCGTTATTGAACATGCTTCATGCAGAAACATGTTTGTTATTTTCTTTATCACTGCAATAGCATGTGTTATCATCTATTAGTTCTTATTTTCAACGTTAAAGATGTTTCATGCAGAAACATGTTTATTGTTTTCCTTATCTACGTCATACTTCTGTATTTCTTTAGTTGAAACAAAGAAGATTGTTTTGTGTATGTATGTATGTTAGTGACGTTAACTCGCGCGACTTCAAGTAAGAAAGATCTAAAATTTATGAAATTGTTGCACCATCAAACAAAAAAATTATTTTGTGGAATACTCAAATTACTCCACAGAATTAACTGCACCTCCAATAATGTTTAACCTTAACTCTGCCCATTTCTTCTGGGTTTCTAATTTCCCGTGCATTGTTTGAAGTCGGTTTCCGGCTAGACCCTTGCAATTTGTCATGAAATTTAACTGTTCTGCGGAGGCACGGAACAAAATATTATATGGATTATTCTACATTTCTCATTAACTGTATTACATTGTTTTATACTTATGTACCCTACAAAAATTTAAAACATTTTAAGCTTGTTGGCGGCATTTTAACCCATTTGGCGGCAATGTTTTTGTATTGTTTTCTTTTCTTATTTTCGCTTTTTGACATAAGTATGTTTTCACAGCGATGCCACTTGACTTAAAATTTTCCAATGTTGTTATTTGTTATTTACAGAATAGTAAAATCATTACTGCAAACAACATTTTACGTTGACAATATAACATGCCTATTGTAATAAGAAATGTATTTGATGGGTGGTTAAGCAATATCTAAGTATATGCATTTCATTGGCATCCAACCAGTACATTTCATATTATTGTAATACTTTGATAACAATATATCAAATAGTAAATATATTAATGTCTATTATTATTTAAAGTTACAGAATCGATCTACTGGTTAGTGGAAAGAGAACTTGGGCATTGTAAGTGAATGTCTAATAAATGAAAATGTTTTAGAGAAAAAGTTCTTGAACAAAAACATAGAGGTCACGATTTCCTCGCCCGTGCAAAAATTTTCGCACGCAGCTATGTTTAATGACCTCACATTGATGAGAATACATAGAAGTGTGTAGTGTAGTGCTTTCATTGCTCATCAGTATCAGAACATTACATAAACCACTATGGTGGGGTCATATTACATATAAACAAGTAAAAGTGTTATATTCGGCTGTGCCGAATCTTATATACCCTTCACCAACGTTCATTTGCTTTCTAATTTAAAAAATAATTTCAGTTAGCAAAAAAAACAGCTTCAGTTGCATTTTTTGGTTACTTTTATAAATAAAAAATATTAAAAATTCCCCACCCCTGGACACGAAATTTAAATTTCTTAAATATTTTTTGGTTATGTTGATATATAAAAAATTTAAATATCCGAACCTTGGATGAGAATTTGGATTTTTTAAAATTTTTTTAACAATGCAAATCTTCATGATGTATAAAACGGTTTTAATTAAGAAAAACTTACAATTTTTAAATATTTAAGTTGCTATATGTACCACAAAATACCACATATACCAAAAAAAATTCCAATTTCCCACTCCTGGAATAGAAAATTTAATAAAAAATTTTTTTTTTATCAATGCAAATTTTCAAGACATATTAAGCGGTTTTATTTAAGAAAACTACAAATTTGTAACCATTTTTGTCATATTCACGTACTACAAAATATTGCAGTTATCCAACCCTGGAATTGAAATTTTGTTTTTTTTAGTTTTTGATACCAATTTTGCTTTGCGAGAATAAAAATATAATTGTAACCACGAAAAAAAGACTTTAGTTGCTTTTTGGTTATGTTAATGTATAAAAAATATATAAATTTCCTAACCCTGGATGAGAAAAGTAAATATTAAATTTTTATTTTTTTTTTTTTCATCGATGCAAATCTTCATGATACCATAAACGGTTTTATTTAAGAAAAACTTAAAATGTTTAAACATTTTAGTTATATACTGAATGTGCAAAAAAATCTTTTAATTTCCCATCCTTATTTATTTTTGTTTTTAATAGACAATTGGGGCTTCCCTATGCATGAAACAGGTTTAATTTATAAACAAACAAAAAAATAATTGGTTTTCGGTGTTCATTTTGCGTCGAGAGTTAGGCATAAGCTTCCCAGCTCTGGAACCGTCTTTCCGATTTTTCTGAATTTCAATACCACTCTCATTTCCAATTCATTAGTCCAAGAATGAAGTCTATAGCTCTTCTGGGGGCTTGACAGACAGACAGACGGACATCGCTCAACCGTCATCGGTATTCATAAGGATGCAGAATATATATATATATATATATATATATATATATATATATATATACTTTATGGGGTCGCATATTGATATCGAAGAAATTACACTCGGAATGACAAACCTAGATATACCCTTTCACTTTTTTGTGAAGGTACTATTGCATGGAATATTCTCCCAGCTAAGAAAAAACGTCCTCTAGCTCGTGTTTTAAGACCCATGATTAAATTTGTAGAAAATACTTTATAATTTTTCTAAAACTTTTAAACAAGAACTACAAGACACCTTGAAGTTCTTCTTAATTGATACGTCGAGAGGCTTTAAGTGTTATTCAAATCAGATAGAATGGGGATCTGTCAAAATATTATAAAATATATTGTGGAAAATATCTTCATTTAATATTCTTAGTTTTCATTGCGCTCAGATCTGCTCTTAGACATTATTGATTGCACTAATTTTGTGTTTCATTCATTTGAATTGCAATTCATTATTCTAACTCATTTGAATTAATTCAAAATCAGTTCAGTTAAATGAATTGGAAATAAATTGCATTTGAAATTTGAATTGGACACGAATTGCAATTCATTTTACAAATTCATTAGAATTTAAAAAAGATTAATTAGTTTGAATTTATTCAAATATCATTTAATTTTCTTGATTGTGAAAAGAATTAGTTCAAAATTTAGCTAATTCTTAATGAATTAAAATAAAAAAAGAATTATTTATTTACAGCTTATCAGCATTCCAATGGTTATATATATATGTATCGTTTTTCGTTATATTTTTGTTCATAATAAAGTACTTGTTTACCGTATTAAAAATTAGAAATTCGATTGCTAAGGATATAAATACGTGCTTCCAGGCGATACGAACTAAATTTATTGCATTTTATATAGTATCTTTTGAGCTATTGTACATTCCTGAAAGTTTTTAACGCGTTCGACACTTCTGAAATGTTAGATATTTCTTGACAACTTTTGAAAATTCCCAGTTATAACGGGAAAAATTTTACCAGTTCTATGTTCTTTTTCAAAAGGTATTAGAAATTCGAGAATGGTCAGATAATTTTTACTTATTTAGAATCTGAGTTATAAACATATATGTATGTATACATTTGTACATATTACTAAATGATATGGTGCATTCTTGAGCATTCGGTACCTTTTAATAAATATTTTTCCATTAAACACTTATTTCAATGAAAATTTTTCGGTTTTGAAAAAGTAATTTACAAAATCATAATTGTTCAAGAAATGTACTTTTAAGATAATATATTTACATAAATTTACTTAAACAGTGCATTCGACACCAGTACATTTCTTAATAGTTAGTTTATTTAGAATTGTGCTCTTTTGTAATATGCTTTATCAAAAGAGTCTTTGGAGAATGTACGTTATAATTTTCAAGTCGCACAAAAGATATTTTATTTCGAATAGAATCAAAGTTTTTTTTGAGACGTTGCTTGGGAAATGGAATGATCTGTTCATTCTTGTTGTAATAAACTATAATTTGTAATAAATTATAATACCTAAAAGGATACTTGATTTGCACTTAAGAACATTTCAGCTTTAGCACAAGAATATATTCAATATTAACAATTTTATTTGACTACATTTTTTTTCCTTCACCTATAAACTCGCAATATTAAACTTGATAGGTGTAAATATCTATGGAATATTTCTCCTGACCAGCGGTTACACTTGCTTGATTGCAATGACGATAAAAAAAATTTGTCTGTTTTTGACGTGAACGCAGCAGTCGTGTACGAGGCAAACTTGGCGCAGCGACAAATTGACCGCAAAGAAAAAAGTTTATCTCAAAGAAATTTGAATCAAATGAAAAATATATCTGCCACTTTACATATGGACAAGGATGACGTAGGTTTTCAGTAGTGTTATTCCAACCACCGAAATTTTAGTTAATGATATTGTATATATTTTATTAGCACCAACAATTAAGGGACGACCCCCACGTATGCAGTGCATTGTGTCGGAGATTGATTCAACTTCAACACTCATTCGTTTTTGCTACAGATCTCTGAATAATGCCGTTACATCCGTATTATAGACACCGCAATGCCGTTACTTAAATAAATAGACCGATATCGAAACTTAAGAAATAGGTACATCGGTAATAATACTGACACTGCTATCTGTTTCAGTTTATGGGGTCTGTACACCATTCGTCCGGGAGCCAGGTGAAAATTTCGTTAATTATTTCTTCTCGAAAAATAATTGGTGAGAAACATCAAAAAATAGTACCACAAAGCGTCGTGAAAGTCAGCTGGAACTCTGTGGATGGGATGAGCGGTTGTAGCCTCCCACACACGAAGAAAAAAATACATTCACTCATTTCCTCTCAGCTAAAAATTTGCCAAATTGTAGCTAACCCAATATCTGAACGGTAAAAAATCATTAGCTCGTTATAGCATACGTCAGCTAGTGCCTCGAACTTCAAAAAATAATTTTTATTTTCAGTGATTTCCTCTCAAATAAAATTTTATCTGATGATAGCTTATATGTAACTGTGGATAAATCTATAAATCAGCTGGTTGTATCTCGGTGGAAAATCGCCAGCTGATACTTTTAAATGTTTTTACGTAGGAGTTAGTCGACTGCCTACTTAAATGCATCAGCTGACTAGGTTTCCCTTGTCTTGCTGCTAGCCTATATTTTTTATTACTTATCACACCAGTATATTAACAATCAGCTCACAAATTTTCAACTGGGAGGATATGACCCATCTTTAATTATTCGGCATAACACCTCAATATGAGTGTTGAAACTAAATAGAAATTCCGTTTCAATATCTTTAAAATAGTATTTATTGCATAAAAGTGATAAAAAAATTACAATCAGACTAATAATTTTATTTATTAATTTTCGTTCTCGCTCTGGCTCGAGTCACTTTCATCACTCTCTGATTCATTGTCAGAGTCGCTGTCAAATTATAAAATGAAGAATTTAACGTCAGATCCGTTTATCTCTAGCGTTCGAAATCAAGCCCACATTGGAACACGTAGTCCAATATTATCTGCAGGGATATAAACATGTACGCACCAGAGATCTCAAAAATGTGCAAGAAATTTAATGGACAACTTCAATACATGAAGATTCAAAACAAATATAATGTTATCATCACCTCATGTATACGTACATAAAGTGAATTCAATGTTTTCCAATGTTTTCAATGGACAGTCCTGTCCACTCATGATTTAATTGTGTATAAGGTAAGGCATGCATTAATTTTTAAATGTTATGTTTTTTGATGTCGTTGATGTAAACCAAAGATTATACACTACAAAATTTCCTGAAGAAGATTACACAAAAATCTTTATATATGCGGCCGCAATTTTGAAAGCTCATTCATTGGGATAATAATACATATTAAGGGAAAAACAAACAAAGTTTTGAAATCTATATACATATGTATGTACATATTTAGAAGAAATACAATGATCATTTAAGAAAATACAAGAGAGTTTTATGTTCCAGAAAGAAAACTAAAACTGTCAGCAAAAGGAAATTCTGTTAAAGAATTTATTGATGCTCTCCAAAATATTAGTATGGAAAGCAAAAAATTTGTAAGCTTTTGGTTACTTCTCGAACAAAGGAATATTCTGAAGACGTAAAGAAATAAATATCACAAGTCTAAATCCACATAAAATTTTTTAAGATACAAGCTAAATTTTAACTTTCCACCCTGAATCAGTGGGCGACTATAAAATTTCTTCAACCTGGCTTAAAGAATAATGCGTTTGAGGTCGTAAAGCAAAAATGCGCATAGTTGAATGAAAGAGATTCTATGTATATATATATATATATATATATATATATATATATATAGGTTATGGACAAAATGAGCATAGGAAAATCAGAGCTTTGTATGAACTAAAAGTATTGGTACTCATGCGTGTGTTTTTAGGGAAGAGCATTGTTGTCTAATTGGAGTATAATTTGAAACTATATTATTTCCCAAAATAGGTTATCTTCGGTTTCTTTAACTAGTATTGTAAAGGAAATTATCACATTGGTGTAAGCATTTGTGCTTTGGGTGTGTTCAAAACAGAAATGTTCTTCTGTACAAGCACCATTTTTTAAACTAAATGGCCAAAATATTTGTATATGATTTGCCAGAATCAATAAAATCGTTGAGAAATGTGTGGCTGGAATGTGACTTTAAAACACCGGATGGAAATGTAGGCATGCAAGTAATTAAAGAGCCATAAGAAATGGAAGCAACTGCAAAAACTAAAATCTGCCTAAAATTGATACGACAACACATTTATCCAAATACATTTAAAACAAGTAAAAGTATTATATTCGGCTATGCCGAATCTTATATACCCTTCACCAACGTATGTCCGGTATCACATATATATATTTGAGTACCAATTTGTTTTTTCTAATATATAAAATATTTTTGTTAGTAAAATAAAAACATCAGTTGCCTTTTTGGTTACTTTTATGAAACGAAATTTTAATATTCTCAAAATATATTTTACCAATGTAAATCTTCCTGATGTATAAAGGGGTTTTATTTAAGAAAAACTACAAATTGGTAACCATTTTGGTCACTTTCACGTTAAGCAAAATATTGCACTTTCACGTTATGCAACCGTGGAATTGAAATTTTTATTTATTTTTAATTTTTATACCAATTTTGTTTTGACTGAATTAGAAAATAGTTTTAACTAGTAAAAAAACGACGATAGCCGCTAGTTGGTTTATTTATGTATAAATAATATAAAAATTTTCCATCCCTGAAAGCGAAATTTCAATTTGTTTTATTTTTATACCAACGCAGTTCTTAACGAGGCAGGAAATAGTTTTATTTTAGAAAAACTTAAAATTTTTAACCATTTTGGTCACTCTCATGTACTACAATATATTGTATGTACCAAAAATATCCCTGGAAGTTTTCCCAGGCTCTTCTGGGGGCTTGGGAAAACTGATTGCACATACAGATAGACGTACATAAGGGTCCAGAATATATATACCTTATAGGGTCCTAAATTGATATCGAAGAAATTACACACCGATTGAAAAACCTATATATATATATATATATATATATATATATATCCTTTCACTTTTTTTTGTGGAGGGTATAACTCAAATTTTTCACAACTCAAATTTTTAGCAGCACTTTTGCAGCTGCAGCAATATGCAAAACCGCATAATTTAAGAGCTCTTTCGCAGAAGTGGCATTTTTAACAGCTCAGTTTGTGAAAATAATTGATAAGATCTTCGATTATCTTAGTAGTAGGGTTCCCTTTATGGCGATAACCTCTACAGGTCTGCAGTGAACAATGAACTTCACAAATGTAAACAAAACTTTATGGAATGTTTGGATGAAGTGGAATTCGTTGACCAGAAGAAGCGTGTTTTCTTTTTAAATGGTATGAAATTCACTCTTTATTCAGTCCATTTACTGAATAATGACTTATTAAAAGGGGGTGACAAAAATCTTAATCAGGAAAAGTTAGAAAATACATTTTCTGCATTGCGGCAACAGGTAGGCAATAATAGCAACTCTTCCGTAGCCGAGTTAAATATTATTTTGGCAAATATTATGGGTAGTATGTTTATACCGGTACTGTATCATTTCTTTCATAAAAAAGCTGCTCATGCCGCCACCCTACATTATGTATCGAAATGTAAATAAACTTAATGCATTTCGAATATCATCGTTTTATACTAAATTTTAAAGAAGACATACGCGTTAGCTGTGGTTGTGGAATTCAAACACATTTTTTAACTGATAAGAACACATATTTTTTAAGGACATTAAATATATTTTTATAAGTGTTTCCATACTTTATATTTTAGGATTTGTCTTTCCTAAAGTTTTAACTTTGAAAATTTCGGTAGTCCAATTTAGTGTATAACCTTTTGGAAATATATGTTTATATTTACTTATTCGAACATTATCACATACTCTAAACTTTGGTTTTCCAATTATGTTTAAAGTATTATAGACCGAATCCAAATGGAGTCACTTAGAAGTTAGAAGAAGAATTCACTTCATTACTCGTATATTTATCCATTTGTACGATCCTTGATAGTTAAACTCTTTCCACATCATGGTTTTTAATGTTCTATTAAATCGTTTTACTATTGTTGCTTTCAAAACACTACATATGTATATGTTGAATAATGTTTAATTGGATATGATTCCATTAATCTTTGAAATTTATTATTATAGAACTCTTTACCATTATTTCTTTGCAAGTTTTTTGGATGACGATTACTATTATTAAAAATATTTTTCATAGCATTCGTTATATATAAAGTTGTTTTGTTTTTTACCGCTACAACCCATCCTTTCTTTGAAAATGTACCTATTACAGTTAGTAGACATCAGTCATCAATTTCTTTGCCATATATCATCAATTCCTTTAACAATAACTCGTCTCGCTTGTTTAAGTAGCTTATTCACTATTTCTCTTTTACCAATATACGTATTATATATATGTATATATATATATATATATATATATATATATATATATACATTGTATGCCCTTCACAAAAAATGAAAGGTTATATTTAGGTTTGTCGTTCCGTGTGTAATTTCTTCAATACCAATATGCGACCCCATAAGGTATATATATTCTGGATCCTTATGAATAGCGATGACGATTGAGCGATGTCCGTCTGCCTGTACGTGAAATCGGTTTTGCTAAACCCCCAGAAAAGCTAGACACTTCATTCTTGGACTGATGGATTGGAAGTGAACCTAAATAGAGTGGTATTGAATTCAGAAAAATCGGAAGTACGGTTCCAGTGCTGGGAATAGGTTGCCAGTCGGGCTTGTTTTGGCTGGATTGTCCAGTTTTTTAAGTATCTGTCCAAGTTGAAGCTAAAATAAAATTTGTCAAGCTCTGAATAATAATTACCTTAAATAAAATATTTATTAATTTTATTATAATTTTTTACACTCATGTGCGGACAATGATCGTTTTTTTTCTTGTATGATTTTGTTTTTTGATTATAAGCAGGGCAACCAAAAATATGCTTTAAAAAAAGGGTTTTAAGCGCATAAAAATGCTGTAAAAAATAGGAAAAATGCTCTTAAAATATAAAAAATATGCTCTAAAAAGTTTTCTTTTTCTTAAAAATAATAATGAAAAATAAAATAAAAAAATAAACATGTTAGGGAATTCATTAAATAAAAAAATAACTTGTTATTTTAGGAACATATTACATGTCTAAGACAACATATGCTAAATACATATGTACATACTAATTTATGTAATATAAAATACGAACTAAAAACTACTTTGTAAGCAAATTTGTACAAGTATAAGTCTGTGAAATATATTAGCTTAATTCATATTGGAATTGAATCATATTCTGAAGTTGGGCTTGCTTTAGAACCATTCAGCTGACTACAAATATTTTTTATTGCTTCAAGGCCTTTGTTTTTATCCATAACTCGTTTTAACTTATTTTGAACAATATGCTTAGAATCGGAGTCAGGCACATTGTCGATCTTTTTAACGGCGTCGTTCAGTATTTTTATTTGCTCAGTTAGGGAAATACCAGCAGTTTGAAATTTTTTGATATTGTTGGCAATAAATCCATAATTCGATGCAATAAAAACTAAATCTGTTTTTTTTTACATTTACGTAAAGCTTCTTTGGCAATTTTAATCATCTGTTAAACTATCTAAAACTTTCAAAATTTTTCGTTCTTGGTAGAATAATAATTTACAGCCTCAATCCATGTACCCCAACGGGTTGTTATTGGTTCAGGTGGGAGAGAAAGTTCCGGCGGCGGCTTACCGGATTTTCGAAGAACTTTTCTTTTAACGATTTAAAAAATTTTTGGTGTTTAAAACTTAAATGTTAAACAACCAAGAAGTTAAGGCCCAACGTAATAGAATAAGATCAACATAAATAGAATAAGATCAACATTACACTAGTCTGCAAAATTCAATTCGCTTTGTTTATGTCAGTGGCGAATTCAGTTCGCCGTAGGCGATTAGATGAACTCCACCTGGTTGTAAATTGTTAAAGTACACATTAAAAATAGTTGGAATGTAGTCATAACAAAAATTTTGCAAGAAATGCTATTTTAAAAGCAGAATGTGCTCTTAAAGTTGCTTTTAAAAGCAAAATATGCTCTTAAAGTTGCTTTTAAAAGTCAAATATGCTCTTAAAAGTAAAATATGCCAACATATGCCCTTAAGAGCAAAATATGCCAAAATATGCTCTAAAAAATCGATGCCAAAATTCCTAAAAATATGTGAAACAGATAAATAACTACCTCATATGTTTGTAAGACATGCAGAAATAAATATGATATATCATAAATTTGGTTGCCCTGGTTATAAGTATTATAACAACGTTAGACGCTGCTATTATTTTAATCGTTAATTGTATATTAGAGTATTATATTAAAAGCTTTAAAAACAATGTAAACATATATTTTTTAATAAAATTTTTTGTATGAAAAAAAAGTAAAACTCTTTCGTGAACATCTTATATCAAAATGTCCAGCTTTTTTTTAGTAATCCCGCATTTTTAATTTAGCTTTTTGTTACTTTCAATCTGGCAAGCCTAGCTGGGAAGCTTACACCTATTTTTCGACGCAAGATTAACACCAAAAACTAAATATTGTTTTGTTTATTTGGAAATTGAACCTGTTGCATGCTTTGGGACTCGTCAATTGTCTATTTAAAACTTAAAAAAAAAAAATCCAGGGATGGGAAATTAAAAGTTTTTTTTTTTTGCAAATTCGGTATTTTGTGGTACATATATTAAGTTTTTTTTAAATAAAACCGTTTAAGACATCATGAAGATTTGCATTGATGAAAAAATTTTTCCTTGCATGGGTGTGAAATTTAAATGTTTTTATACAATAACATAACCAAAAATCAACTAACGTCGTTTTTTTCGGCAAAACAAAATTGGTGTCAAAAATTAAAAGAAAATCAAAATTTCGGTTCCAGGGTTGGATATTTGCAATATTTTGTATCACATGAACGTTACCAAAATGGTTACAAATTTGTAGTTTTCCTTAAATAAAACCCCTTTACACATTATGAAGACTCGTATTAGTAAAAAAAAATTTGATAACTCATTATATCGTTTCCAGGGGTGGGAAATTTTTATTATATATTATTTGTAAAAGTAACCGAAAAATGCAACTGAAGTTGTTATTTTTGCGCTTACTGAAGCTATTTTATAAATTAGGAAGCACAAAATTGGTACTTAAAAATATATGTAATCTCACACGTACGTTGGTAAAGGGTATAAAAGATTCGGAACAGCCGAATGTAGCACTTTTACTTGTTTAACCTTTTTCTTAATAATTAATAGATATGATTGAGTTTTGAGGTTATTTTGTATTCATATTTAATTTTTGATAGCTTCTTCAAGAAATTATTTTCTATTGTCAAAAATTTTCTTTCAATTATATGCTTACAAGTTTTTTTAACAACATAAATCATAAGATTTTTATATTTAAAAATACTAACTCTAAAATGTATAAAAAAGAACATATTAGTTAATTTTATATATTAAAACAAACTAACTACAAAATGTATAAATATTATAAATTTTTGTTATATATAATAATGTCATGAAAACGACGTGTGTGTTAACAAACTATTCTTTTAATGTTGTGTAATTGATATTATTAATTTAAACAGGAAATATTTTTTTCTTTCTTTCTTTTTGTAAAAAATTTTAACATAATACAAGAATAACATCATGAAGCTTATTGTATATGATCTTAACATATGCATACAGCGCAAATAATTTAACATAACATTATTATCTATTTTTAACTTTATACATGCATGCATTTGTCAAAATATTCTATATATTATGTATATAATTTAACATAAACAAATAATTGTTAATAAACTAATTTTTTGACATATTGTCATTGTACCATTATAATATGAAATTTATTTGTTGGGTGGTTAAGCAATGTCTATATGCATTTCATTGGCGCTCTTTACCAAATCGTCAGTAGACTTCAACAAATAAATTTCATATTATAATGGTACAATGACAATATGTCAAAAAATTAGTTTATTAACAATTCAATTGAGATTTTATTTTTCATTTTGCCTTATACATACTTTCATTGTTATCCAAGGGATTTCTAATTGTATAAAGGTATAGAAAAATAAAATAGAGTCGTATCGAATAAAAGTTGTTTGTTGGGTTTGGTTTGTATAAGTTTCATAGCCTGCTACACTTATTATAATGTGATTTTTTGAAATTGTTTGTGAATTTTATAGTTAATTTATTTAACATAATTCTCAGATGGTTTTTGGAAGTCTTTTAATAAGTTGAGAAGTTTGAAACTTTGCAAAACTGTGGTTGAAGTCTACTGACGATTTGGTAAAGAGCGCCAATGAAATGCATATAGACATTGCTTAACCACCCAACAAATAAATTTCATATTATAATAAACAAATAATTTTAATAACTTAATTTCTATGAATGAAATACTTGTAGTTCTGAGCTAAATTTTCAGTATCAATTTTAAAGTTTTTTCTCTAACTATTTATCTCTATTATTAATCCTCATTTTATTTAAGTTATTATTAATAATTATTGTAAATCGATTTCTTGCTATTTCTTGTTGTTCTTGCTATTTCTTGTTGTTGTTATATATGACCTTTTACATGTAAAATTATTATTACTTTTCGGAAAGCACCATCCACAATTGTATACTTTGGTCGTCTTGTGGTAAAATAACTCTTATATTTTAATAAAAAGGCTTTAAAGTATTTCATTTTTGTTTAACTTTTAAATCAAATATAAATTATTTTTATAACAAAACAAAACAACAATATACTTCGCCAACCGGGTCCTTTCTACATGCAGTTCAAGCAATCGTTACAAACTTTGTGTCACACCACTTTGCAACATCGACTTTGTCGTTTTTAACGAATTGAGTCATACTATCACGTTCCATTTGCTTGTCTGACGGAAAGTTAATTCTTCTTCCTAGCCGATTTCCCATAATAGTACCAGTTGCTTGAAAACCAATATCTTCAAGTTTTACCATTAGTGGTATTGTTGTGAAAAATCTATCAAAATAAAGAAAACTGCCTTTGGCTAGCAACTTGGACTATCAACACAATTGATAGTCCATGATAGAGCTGTGCCGAACTTCATCAAACGCTCGTTTTTGACAACAACCTGTAATCAAACCCATGTAATTTAAATGGGTTTGATTAGAGGTTGTTGTCAAAAACGAGCGTTTGATGAAGTTCGGCACAGCTCTAGTCCATGACCGAGTCCACTATCAGGAAATGTAGCAGCCCTTGAAACATTTCGAAGTCAACGATTAATCCTTCTGAAGTAGCACAAGCAAAATTTTTTAAACCCACCGGTCGTGGTAAAACTTCAAGATGATCAGACAAGCAAATGGAACGTGATAGTATGACTCAATTCGTTAAAAACGACAAAGTTGCTGTTGCAAAGTGGTGTGACACTTTGTCTTGCTGGACATCTGCCAGTAAATGGGACCATTTGTACATCAATTGAATAAGATGTAACATCAGTGGCTAATTGAATTAGAGCTGTACCGAACTGAATCAAACGCTCGTTTTTGACAAGAACAAGATTAGAGGTTCTTGTCAAAAACGAGCGTTTGAGAGTGTTTGAGAGCGTTTGATTCAGTTCGGTACAGCTCTAAATTGAATGCAACGATTCCTTACTAAATCATTTACTGGCTGAACACTCCAAAGCTTGTTCGTTGCATTGGGGATTTGATGGTCAACGAAGTGAATCATATTTCTCAGCCTAAAATATTTTTTCCTCTATAGTGCGCTAGATATAAGCTCATTCCCAAAGTCCTTTGACCAGTATATATATATATATATATATATATATATATCTTTTAATAATTTAGGAAACCCATGATTATAGCGCAGCCATAAAAATTCTTAATATCGGCTTTTGTGAAATTCATCTCTTCCCCGGTAGTTGCTAGAGCATATACTTTTGTTGTACAGTTTCTTTATAGTGGCATTCCTCAAAATATCTTGAAAAATACTCGTAAGAAGATCGTAGTTGAACAAAATTTTGACAGCTATATACCGTTGGAATAGTATGAACTGGAAACTCCTTTTGTTTTCATATGTCTGCTCGTGCTTTATTTAAAGTGGTATTTATATTTGTAAGCACAGTTGCAGAAGAAGCGTTTGCTTCCTTCAGATCCTCCTATGAATGTTTTTGACGCAGACAGAATGCCTAACACTGTTACATCATCAGAAATATTATCAAGATTTCCTAAGAGCAATAGTAAATAATATCAGTTACGAAATATTAGAAGAAATAAGCGGTTACCATCTTTAACTTCGAGAATCATCGCGGTACTCATCATCAGAGGAAAAATCATCTTCTGATTTTTCAAGAAACACTGAGGAAACTGGTTTTAAATTTTTTTTTTGCAAGAAGTTTTAATTTTTCTCATCTGTTATAATTTAAAAAAAAACCTAATACAGCTAGTGCTTTTGAAAGTTTATTAAATAAATAAAAAATTTGCTTCCTAGAATTTTTTTAGTCCACATCGTACAATTGTGTATGCTGGGTTCGAAAGGGGTATATAAGATCTTATATTCATATACATGTACGTATGTGTTAGGCTTGCCAGATTGAGAGTAACAAAAAGCTAGACATATGAATTAAAAAATTCGAGATTATGAAATAAAAATCTGGAGATTTTGATATAATGCAAGCCAAGCACGCTGCGATAGTTGGTAAGACTTGACGCGGTTTTAAAGCTGGTTGTAGCGTTTGTGTGGTCGTTGTGGGTAAGTTGGGCTTGATTGTGCAAAAGATCAAAAAGTTTTGATTCTTTTAGAAGTTGTGCAACAAGATTGAAACGTTTAAGAACATGTCCGTGCAACATTATTCTTTTTTGTTGTTCTTTTTAAAAAAAAACAATTTAAAACAAAGAATAGAGGATTTAAAAGATAAATCTGTGCCGGAAATGTCGAACTGCAAAAACGAAAATTAAGAAAATAGAAACATTCGAAATAAGACTTATGATAAACTATTATTAGAGTATAAAAAAATTAAAAGTGATGTAACCCTAGAGAAACTAAAAAAGAAAATAGCTAACATGCGCACATGCTATGTACATACATAATTTTTGTAATTGGTTCTTCTTTTGGCAATGTTCTTAAGAGTGTTTCATTTGAATAAGTTTCTTCTTTTACTAAGACCACTTCCTCTTTTTTGCACGGATTTTTTGGTATTCGATTTCTTGCCATTTTTACTGACACCTTCTTCTTTTAAAATAAAATTTTATAATGGGATTGTAATAGAGTTGTATTGTCAGTACGCAAAAAGCACAACTCGACTACAATTAAAGTTGTATAAAAAGTCGCAAAGTGTATGGCCTGCATAAGACTTTCACGAAAAAGTTTTACTTTTTTGTCATGCAAACAATTTTATTAAAAAACATTTGTTTACAATGTTTTTAAAATTTTTTATATAATACTCCAATATACTATTAACATAACAAAATATAACTAAACTTCAATTTTTTCAGTTCATTTATCCATATCGATAAATATGCACCTACGATCAAAATAATAGCAGCATCTAACGTTATAATTTTATAACGAAAAAACAAAATCATGCAAAAAAAAAACACACAAAAATTAATACATGAGTGTAAAAAATTATAATAAAATTAATAAAAGCTTTATTCAAGGCAATAATTATTCAGAGCATTTTGTGGAAAATTGTTACAGCTGGACAAATTTTATTTTAGATTGAAACTGGAAAGGTACTTAAAAAGCTGGACAATCCAGCAAAACAAGCCCGACTGGCTACCCTAGTATGTATGTATGTAACTAAACTTGTTCTTACAATGGAAAATAATGAGAGAATATCAAAATTTTACTAAGCTATAATGCTTTAGTTGTTTTATTACGTTAAACTTATGAAGGAATTAAATTTAATTAAAAAGACTTAATATTAAGAAACGAGTGAATGATAATTATCACTTACAGATTTAGATGAATGAAATTTTCTCCACGTTAATTGAGTCGTTGGGCCCAGCATACAATGCGCGTTGTTGTAACTTCTACTCATTCTTAAGTGAGAAAAGGAAAGAAATAAAGCTTAGTAAAAAAAATTGACAATAAACTTCAATATAGAATATAATATATACGGTAAGGGACAAAACCGTTCACGAAATTCCAAGTAAAACCTATATGTATAGAGGGGGTTAAAATGCATGAGTCTGGCAACTCTGTGAATATCTTAGATAATATGGCATAAAGTTATTTTTCGTATGTGTGAACAGTATTGTCCCTGTTTAATAAAAATATTAAACTCTTTGTTAATTTTAATAAATAAAAATTTTTGTTGGTGGATTTTTCTTTAGAAGTGAGTACAATTGTTGTGTAAAATTTTATCAAAAAACACTTGTTAAGATATATGATTTTGCGCAGTTTTTTGGAATGACAAAAGGTAAGACGGCCCTCTTGAAAAAAAAACGTGGTAAATGAAATAAAAAAAAAAAATTTTAAAACAAAAGTACCGAAACTTTACGATTGAAGACTGGACGCGTTTAACGTGGTCAGCTGAGACCAAAGTCAAGTGACATGGGTTGACAAAAGTATTGGGCTAAAGGAACGAAACATATGCCAAACGATGCAATATGGTGGTGGGTCTTTGATGGCTTCGGGATGTTTTCGACCCAACACATACAGCAAAAATGTCAAAGGAGTGGTTTAAAGAAAATGGTATTAAACAGACCTCAACCCGAGCGAACATATTTCGTGCGTTTTTTCAACAAAATAACCACCTAAAACGGTGGACGATCTTTGAGACCGTTGTATTGAAGCCTGGCAGAGAATCGATCCGGAAACTGTTAATAACCTTGTAAAAAGTGTGCCAAAAAGAATCAAAGCAGTACAAAAGCCACGCGGAGGGCACACAAAATATTAGATTCCGTAAAAAGTGAATTTTTTCATCAGTGGACGTAATTGTTCACACTTAAATTTTTTATGTAGAAAAGACAGCACAAAGCTTTTAGATTCTGAGGTTAAAGAAAGATACAACATAATACGGTGACTTCATATATTTTGTGAGCGTGTTTCTCTCTGTGGTAATATCTACCAAAATATATGTACATTCGTAGATGCATTAAGTGCAATTATTTTACCAATTACTGAAGGCGATTAACAATGACTGTCTTCATGCACGCTGCAGAAGTCTACCTATACAAAATTCATATAAATACTGCAAAAACTATGATATCTTTCTTTTTATTAGCCCTTTATCGCGAAGAATAAAATATAATAATTCAAAACTTTATTCATAACAGAAATCGCAACACTGCTAAAAAGTGACGTTTATGTACATTTGTGGTCAACAAGATTTCTCTATAATTCTCTAAATCTTCTTCAGTGTAATGTAAAGCTTTTGAATGAAATAATAATTGAAATAATCCTGGTGTCACATTCCACTTTGTACTTCCCAATTGAAAATAGTTGTCATTATTAAGTTTTAGTTCGTAGTTTCCATATCGCCAATTTCCTCTTTCGTCTATGTTGAAGCCATAAACATTATCTACTTGATTATTTTTAGAAGCAATAGATATTTTCTTCAAGTGTAGATTTATTTTTATTATTATCATTTTCAATATTCATATATATTTTGATATTTAATCAGAGGTGTCATAGAAACCGATCTTATCGGAATCAGATTTGAAACCGACAAAAAAATACTTTGGTGTCATGGAATACGATATTATCGGTTTTATGTTCGAATTGGAATTAATGTCGGTTTTAGGTGTCACAGAAACCAATGTTATCAGTTTTGTAATTGGAAATAATCCTATCAGCTTACAGCTGTTTATTAAATTTTGTATTAATTATAAAACTGATTTCTCAACCGATGCTTCTCGTTAGAGTTCATATTCAGTTGCGCTTAGTATAGACGAAGAAAGCGCTCCATAACTATGACTTCATGGTCTAATATAGTTGATACTATACTTCAACCCAGAGATATGATATAATACTTTTAAAAAAACGTCTTGATACAACCTTTCAGCTAAAAATCAAAAGAAGCTGAGAGTTTTAGAAATGGCGGGATCGTATAACGTGAAAGGCAGCCTTTTGTTGTGTCTACACCATACATAAAGCGTATTTGTTTGAACTGTTAAAGCCTAAATAGCAGAATGAAGGCACATGTATTTCCGTTGTCTCTGGCACTTTAAGCGTGCTGATGCAGTCTCGCAAATGCCTTCTTCGGATCTCTCATGTGCCATCAGTTCCTAGCAGGATACAGGCAGGAACAGTACTGCTTTGTTTTTGTTTTATATACAATTAATTTTAATTCGTTTTAGCAAACATTTTTTTATACTCATACATACATACATACATGCATATATATATATATATATATATATATATATATATATATATATATATGTATATATTCCCTTTATATTTTCACAAAACGGCACGGTTTCATATTAATTAGTTTTTTTTTATATAAAAACACAGGTTTTATAAACATTTTATCCCAAATACCGCACTTTATTAATATTTCAAATATAAATGTTGCTTCAAAAGTAGTAAACAAATTCAGTAAATTTAAAACAGCTGATTCGAAAATCGGTTTTAGTTGCATTCGAAAATGGCAAAGCCGGCTTGTTTTCATGACACCAAATGATCGATTTGCAAAACCGACAGTTAGCAAAATCAACTTGGATTCTATGACACCCCTGAATATATAATAGTCATCATTATTTTTTTTTATTTTATCTAACGTTTAGACATTTTTGTAGATTTCATCTCATCTTTCAACAAAATTTTTGATTGATAATCAGCAATTTTTTCACTTATCATATTAAAAGCTTTAGTTATGGGTTTAAACAATTCTTCTAATAAATTCTGTTTATCTACTTCATTTAATTTTATGTTTTTTAATTTTTTCTTTAATATTTTTATTGTCTGAACAATATCTTTTAACAATTTTTTTTTTCATTTTAATCTGTTTTGTATCTGATTACGATCAGGGGGCAAATTACGGCATTCGATACGATTCGAAATTTTAAAATATTTCCATATAAACTCTATTGAAATCTTTCGTAATTTCGTTCGATATCGAGTGCTGTAATTTGCCCCCTGATTTGTATCTGATTACGATCTGCTTTATATATATATATATATATATATATATATATATATATATATACTAGCGAACCCCCTGCACACTTCGCAGTGCAAAAAAGAAAATAAAAGAATTAATTCGAATTTATTTAAATCAGTGATAAACTGCGTTTATTGTAATGCTCTATGGTAAACAACATTTGTTGTTTTTCCATTTGCGGTGTAAATATACAAAACCGATAGTTTGCCAACGCGCGAACAGGCTACATAGAACTGTCCATATGAGAAAACTGGATACACTAAATTCAGTCCACAAATTGGACTAAAGATTGGCCTTACGCATTATTAATGGTAATCGCAAACGCAAGGCGAACAGGAAACTAAAGTCGTTTAAATTCAAATGGTATATCAGACGGAATGGTTGGGATACGTAGAATGAATACATCTTCGCCTTTTAATTTTCCAGTCAAAATAGTAGCTTCAATTACATAAGCCATTAACCTTTTAATAGCAAGTCTTGTACCATTACACAAACGGGGTTGATTGATATTACGAAGCATAATAAATAGTGGCTTTTTATTGGAGATTATGCAGAGGCAATCCTGGTAAGTCCAACGAATTCTAAAATTCTGTTAGATAATTCAAAACATCTTCTTCATTGGTAACAGTATCGGCAGACTTGTACAACACCATTTCGCCAGGAATCTTTGATTGTATAGCCATGTTTAATTCAGAAACATCTTTGTTCCTTGCCGCTAAAACTACTCTGGCACCCAACCATGCATGGCATGTATATTGTTGTGTTATGTAAGTAAAAACACATTCAATAAATTCCTCTTTTGACTGTACGAAACGGTAAAAATCATTTGCCAATGTTATCAATCCAGTGTCATCAATAGGCATTGCATCTTTCCCAATTTTGAGCGAGAACTTATCAGCAGATGGATCATTCCATAAATATAAAGACTTTAAGCAAGCGTTAATTTCATCGGCAGATGCTGATCTAGGAATGACGGGCAATGTTTGCCTAAAATCGCCTGGCAATAAAATCAACGCACGACCAAACAAATCAGAGTTATCTCGGAGATCTTTCATTGTTCTTTCCAAAGCTTCAACCGATTTCTTATTCGCGTACTCAAGCATATGACGTGGGCTGTGCATGGACTGTGTAATATATTTTGCACAACAACATAATTCAGGATCACTTATTTAATCTGGAATTTCAGAACATATAACATTGTCAACTTCATGCGATGTGATTTTATTCATCAACCACATTGAAATGTGAGCGTGTGGCAAACCACGCTTTTGCCACTCCACAGAATACATCCAGAACTTCACTTCACCAAACACTTTAGATTTTACGCTAAAACCCATAAGCGGTTTCAATTTCTGCTTAAAAACACGGGAAATGATATCATGGCGGTCGGTAGGACTTTGGGCAGCGAATAAATTATCTTTAATATTACTCCATTGCGGATTACACGTAAATGTTACATATAAATCTGGTCGACCGTAATGACGCACATAAGTTATTATGACGTGGGCTGTCCATAATGTATTTAAATATTTATGTTTTTAGTGTTGTATTCATATGTAATTTGTTTTATAGATCTCCGAACGCAGTGTTCACTAAAATGGCTAAACTCATAACTATATTGACTTCAAAAACTTGGTATTGGCGTCACCTTTCATATAAATTTGGCAGAAACAAAATCGGTTCGCGCATTCCGAAGAACGTCAATTACTAACACAATGCAACTTATTTATATATATATATATATATATATATATATATATATATATATAGTTTGTATCTGATTACGATCTGATTTATGTTCGATGACCAACGATCCAACACGTTAGTTTCTGCTTTTTTTCTTCGTTTTCGTCTTCTTATAGTTATATTCTTTGCTTAAGGCGCATATAAAATTAATGTACCTATGGCTAGCTAAACTATTGCTTTAATTTAGTAAAAAATTTAGTTTCTTTTAATATTTTTATCTATTATATTTTATTTAAAAAAATATTATCATATAATATTACATAAAAGTTAATAATGTCGCTTTTTAATTAGTTTTATTGCATTTCTGGGTCCTTTTCACCATTAATGCGAATTGCATCTAGTTAATAATAAGAAATTAATTAAGGAAAATGAATTAAAATAATCAGTCAGATAATTATCTCACCTTTTAAAACACCAAATATCCTTTTACACTTTTTAACTGGCACCTTGCCGTGCACTCCGTCATTGTTATATCCCAGAATTAGATCCAAAGAAAGAACTTTCGTCACAGTTTCCGTAGTTTCACCTTTCATTAAGGAATCCTGAAATTATTTGTTAGATTAAATAATTACTGATTTTTATTTTAATGGTAAGAGATTTACATAAGTTGAACCTGTAGCCACTGATGACAAAACGTAACTGAACTTTGTTTAATATATTGCAAAATTAATAAACATAACAGGGATGGTACTTAGTACGTAAAATAAATCTGTAAATTATATGAATATTTGTTCGAGGAAACAACTGTGATAAAATAATAATTTCAATGCATTTCACTCTTGAAAAGATTAGTAATATTTATTGCGACAGTGATTTTTTATTGAAAACGTTTTATTATAATAAAAATTTATAAATAATAATCCACGACATAAAAATATTAATCGATAACATTGAAAATGTAATATAATTTGTCATCCATGGCTATCAAAAACAGGTGACATGTTTCCAAGACACGTGCTACGCGTACAAAATTAGAAAGTAGATCTACTTTACGAGTCAAGCGTTCTACGCGTTTTGCCATGTAAATTGTTACATACAATTACACTAGTTCTACACTTTTAACAGACGTTTATAACGCGTAGACGCGTGAAATGCGTGTTATGTACTTCCAGCTTAAGGCCCAACTATAATGTGCTTAGTCAAGCGTATGCTACTGTCAAAACTCGACGAAAAGACTGTCAAATTCATATGCGAACATATGTGTGGCTATATTATACTTACACTCAGTTATAAAACAATAGACTTTAAAAAAAACTAATATATGATTTATACATAAAATGTAAAGACATATATAAACATTTTTAACTTATACATACATATATATATATATATATATATATATATATATATATATATATTATCAGAAGTTGATTATTACCAATTTAGAAAGTAATTAAGAACTAAATTGGAAAAGTACTTAAATATACAACAATGTGTGCAAGTAATTAGCAACGTATCATTTATTGTAAAAAAATACACCATAATATATACAATAAACAAACGGTAAACATTAAATGTTTCAATTAATTTTTGCATTATTTATAAAATTTTCTATTTAATTGATTTCGGCGTCCATTGCGGCTTTTCTTGTGTGTATATACCACAGTCTATGGTATGTGTGTATCTTAAAATAATTTTCAATAACAACGAACAAACAGTTGGCCACTTAAGGAAAATGCGATCAGTTTCGGTCTATGCGTAGGACAATTAAATTTAACGAAAAGTTAGCAGAGCAAATTATGGTTGTACACATTTGATTGTATGTATTCGCAAATTCGCGTGCGCTAGCCTACGCACATTATAGTTGGGCTTTTAGAGAGTTTATGAGCTAGTCGCAAATGAGTTAGCTCAAAAAATCCCGATATATTCGCACATACTTACATATACATTGCCGCTGAAACACTACACTATCACTTTTAACCCCTTTCCTTGCCAATCGCCCATTTTATACCCTTCACAAGAAAGTGAAGGGGTATATTTAGGTTTGTTATACCGTGTGTAATTTCTTCGATATTAATATGGGACCCCATAAAGTATATATATTCTGGATCCTTATGAATAGCGATTACGATTGAGCGATGTCCGTCTGTCTGTACATGAAATCGGTTTACCCAAGCCCCCAGAAGAGCTTGAGACTTCATTCTTGGACTGATGGATTGGAGATGAACTTAAATATAGTGGCATTGAAATTCAGAAATTCGGTTCCAGAGCTGGGAAGCTTACGCCTATTTCTTGACGCAAAATTAACATCAAAAACCAATTATTTTTTTTTATTTTCAAATTGAACATATTTCATGGTTTGGGAAGCCTCAATTGTCTTTTTAAAACTAAAAAAATAATTTTTTTTCCAGGGATGGGAAATTAAGTTCTTTGCACATTCGGTATTTCGTAGTACGTCTAATAATTAAAACGTTTAAAAATTTAAAGTTTTTCGTAAATAAAACCGTTTTATACATCATGAAGATTTGCATGGATGAAAAAACATTTTAAAAATTAAAAATCCTCATCCAGGTTTGGGAAGTTCACATTTTTTTATACATTAACATAACCAAAAAGCAATTAACGTCGTTTTTTACTGGTTAAAACTATTTTTTTTATTCTGGCAAAACAAAATTGGAATAAAAAATTAAAAAAAAAAAATCAAAATTTCGATTCCAGGGTTGGATAACTACAATTTTTTATAGTACATGAAGTGACCAAAATGGTTAAAAATTTTAAGTTTTTCTTAAATGAAACTATTTCATGCCTCATTATAGATGCATGGGTAAAAAACAAAACAAAAATTAATTTTCGATTTCAGGGATGGGAAATTTAAAGTTTTTTCGGCACCTTCGAACAACTGATATGTTTACAAATTTTAAGTTTTTCTTAAATAAAACCGCTTTAAACATCATGAAGATTTGCATTGGTAAAAATTATAAATAAATTTCTTCCAGGGGTAAGAAATTGAAATTTTTTTATACATACATATATAAACCAAAAAGTAACTAACGCCGTGTTTTTTACTAATCAAAAAAAAATTTTTTTTATTTAGGAAAAGGCAAAATGAATATCAAATATTAAAAAAAATCTTAATCTCGATTCAAGGGTTGGATAACTGCAATATATTGTGATATCTGAACGTGACCAAAATGGTTACAAATTGTAAGTCTTTCTTAAATAAAACTATTTCATGCCTCAGTTACGTAAGTAAAAAACAAAAATTTTGAAATTTTCGCTTCCAGGGATGGAAAATTGAAATTTTTATATACATAAAGGTGACAAAAAAGCAACTAACTGCGTTTATTTTTACTAATTAAGACTATTTTTAAATTGGTTTTGAAATTTGGTCTGAAAATAAAAGAATTCAAATATCTATTCCAGGATTGGATAACTGCAAAATTTTGTGAGATATAAAAGTGACTAAGATAATTAGAAATTTTATATTATTTTAAATAAAACTATTTCACGCGTCACGATAAGTAATAAGAGTAAAAAACAACGCAAAGCAAATTAATATATCGTTTTAGGGGTGGGTAATTGATTTTTTTATACATAAAAGTAACCAAACAGGCAACTAATTAAAACTATTTTATAATTCAGGAAAAAAATCGTATCAAATATTCAAAATAAATCAAAATTTTGTTCCTAGGGTTGGATATTTGCAATATTTTGTACCACATGAAAGTTACCAAAATGGTCAAAAATGTTTTTTCTTTAATAAAACCGTTTTACACATTATGAAGATTTGCATTGGCAAAAAAAAATTTTTTAAATTGAAATTTCGTTTCCAGGGGTGGGAAATTTTTAATATACTTTATTTATAAAAGTAACCAAAAAATACAACTGAAGTTGTTCTTTTTCCGCTAATTGAAAATATTTTAGAAAGCACAAAATTGGTACTTAAAAATGTATGTAATGCCAGGCACAGCCGAATATAGCACTTTTACTTGTTTTTATATATCCCTTTGTAATATTTTAGCAAAAGGTATGCCACTTTTTAAACCTTTTTGAAAATGAATTACGGTTCCAATACTCCTCACAAAAGTTCCCAGTACACTTAGATATTATATACTTATTATATGTTATATAAAGACATATATGCATACATGCGTTCTGTGAGCGTTCATATAAAAATTGCATGTGATATTGCTTTTATTATTATATTCTTATAACTTAGGTCATGATGCAAAGGTCGGAATATGTGTTAATTTGTATCCAAGATGATGTTAAGGAAACAAAAAGTAACATATTGCAATTTCATAAAAAATTGTGTTACGATGTGATATCAAGAACAGATATAAGATATAAAATACTTAATATATTGATATATGTTGACCCGTTTTTTGTAAGTTCCAAACAAGACATAAATTATTTTGAAATTGTTGATAAGTTCAAAGACATAACTGTCGAAGCAGAAACTTTTAATAATGAGTTTAAATTGCTACAAACTAATATAACGTGTAAAGATTCACTTAAAATAACTAACGCAGAAAAGTTGTGCTTCGAAATAAGAATTTTGAAAAATAGATTTGATGAAAAGATGTATACAAATTTGTTGAATTCATTGCATATACACATTTTTACTTTGCCTCAGAGTAGTGCTTCCGATGAAAGAATTTTGTTTTAAATTGTCACTACATATGTATATTACAAATAAACCCAAAATAGAAACTTGTGAGTCCATGTTTTCCGCTCTAAATATACCCAAAACGGAACTGGAAGAATGGACTCCAAGTGAAGAATTAATTACACAATGCAACAGTGAAAAAAGTGCAAGGTCGTGACTATATGGGTTGGAATCTACTACCAAAATGTAGTACAACCCTATATTCAGTTTGGTCAAGTTGGTGACCGTTTTCATTTTATGGGCCTCCAAAGTTTCCCAATATTGGCATGATGCCCAAAAAAAGGTGTCATCAGTTTTTGCTAAATAGCTTATCAGCACTTAAAAATATCGCTTAACTATTCTCGGCAAAAATATAGCCAAGAGTACGTTAAACATTTTCTGCTTCAATTTTATGACAGAAATGTATTTTATCTTAGTGATTTTTTAAAAAAGTTAGCGAACAAAAATGTCTTTTTTCGGTTTTTCGATCATAACTTTTAGGAAACCCTGATTTTTCATACACTATATTTGGAAAAATTGTAGCCACAGTAAAGTTGAACATCTTTTGTGAACATACCAATATAATCTGAACGTGTCTTGATACCAAAAACAGGTCATAAAGACTCCCTTATGACTAAAAATTTAACTTTTTCACTAAAATTTTATAATTTTATATAAATATTTTGGAGAATAATTTAATAAAGTATTTGTTTCGCTATTTATTTGTTATATATTAATTTTAAACTTTATTTCGCACTGTCTATGAATAGTCACCAGTCCTTAAGATCGTACACAATTTTCATCTGATCCATGAGCATCTTCGTGTCCATATAATAGGAAAACGTTTTTGAGTCATCAACAGTAAAACATTTTTGAAGGCCTGACTGTCGTCTTCTATATTTTGTGACCTTTGACCCAGGTTCCAGTAATTTTTATTCTTTTAAAAGTTGTGCAAGTTCTTCCGATTTCCGTTGTGATAGCTGCAACTTAGTAACAATGTAATCCAGTCGGTCTTCCATAATTAAGATTGGTGCGCGCGATGGTCCCGGATCATACCGAGAAACATTTTCGCATTCTTCACTTCTAAAGCTGAAAACTGAAGCAGCTTCCTGATTATTTTCAAAGAGGTTGTTTTGGAGAAGTTGTGTAGGAACGTAATGAAATACGGAATACCATAATCATCAATATGCACCCTAAGGAAAATGGAATCTTAAATTATATATAAAATATATGAACTGAATAATTTTTGTTTATATACCTAATATAACAATAATAAAAATAATACCTAAAAAACTTTGCGATATAACAAATTTTTCGGTATAACGAACCGGCCTGACATTATATCATTCGTTATACCGGGATTTGCATGCAGTTTTTTCGAAATTTTTCCATTAATTATGTTATCATCTGCATTAATTTTATTTATAGCTTCGTCAATTACTTTGATTTAGCTGGACAATGAACTAAAGTGTTGAAGCTTATCAATTGTATTAATGAGAAACGCATAATTTGCATTAACAAACACTAATTGATCTTTAATTGAATGTAAATTTAAAATTTTTTTAATTTTCTTTAATGCTATAGCGCCTTCTTCATTGAAAGCTTCCACAACATTTTTAAATTTATAAAGTAGTTTTCGTAATAAGCCACAGGAAGATTTAAATCAGGATATTTTTCTTTAAATAGTGCTAACCACGTAATAATTTCTCACATATAATTCTGTTGTTGAAATTGGAATTTAAAAATATATATGTATAATACAATAATATACATTTGTAACAAAAAATATGTAAAAATACGCATTTTCATCAAAATATGCCAATATACATATGTACTAACAAATCGATGCCATTTTTAAGCAAATTAATTAATTTGTAGATATCAGTTTTGTCATAATCCATCTTAAGGAAAAAAACATGCATTTGCATGAAACCCCTGTCCCTGGTTATGAATTTTAAAATAATTTAGTGCACAATCATTTATGATAAAGGAACCTAAGGTCCTAAAAAAGATTTTCTTTGTTTATTTATTGACACTTTTATATCTCAATGCTTACATTTACATACATTCAAAATATTGTACGTCTGCTGCCTATTACATACATACATACATAGGTACATATATAATAAATCGTATCTTTAAGATAAAAACCAAATACAAATTCATACATATATATGTACAAATTATATAAAAAGAAACACAAAATATATATTTAAATACATACATACATACATATATATGTACTTACATACTTCATTTAGAAAAAGAAAATTTAATAAGACAAGAATAGAACGAGAAAATCAAAATAAAAGATTGTCTGAGAATAAAATAAAAACAAAGTTTTGTTTAATAATTATTTTCTCAATTCATGTTCGTATATGTACATAACAAACAAGCGCACACGACATAAATTTATATTTGTTTAATTTTTATACCAAACAATGCTCCACTGTGAGGAGAATAAATTATATCGACTGAGTAAATTCCACTCTTTCCTACAGTACATATACACATCTTTTCCATGCCGATACTTGCAGAATTTTAACGTAAGTAATATATGTATGACTATGTGAATGTTTTATGAGAAAAAATACAGTGGCATTATGAATACTCGCAGAAGAGTGCGAATTAAATTGAAACATGAGCACAAATTTTTTGATTGGTTATTTTCTTGTGTTAAGTGTTATCTATATAATCAGTCTTCCACGTTCACGTCTAGTAGTTTCTTCTTGCTTTTTTTTATTTTCATTATGTATATAATGATACAAAACACAACTGGCGTCAATCTAATTGTTGGCAGCTTCAGAACCAGCCTGTACGTGCAGGATCATTTCGAAAGGATCCCATTCTAAATCAGTTTCATTTTTAACACGTCTACGTGTGCCAGTTACAATTGCATGACCGGGCAAAAGTCCTACTAAGCTACCATTTCCATGTGAATTGTGTACCGTTAACTCTCCATTCTCATCACACATGCTCAATTGTGAATGTTGGAGATGATGATGATGCTGATGAGACTGTTGTACCGACTGATGGTGAGATTGTGGTGAATCCAGTGCATTGGTTGCATTTACCCCACCTGATGTAGAGCGTATATAACGTATTTGTTGTTGTGGCTGTTGTGGACTATGGAGTTGATGCTGCTGATGCTGTTGCTGTAGGTGCTGCTGTTGTTGTTGTTGTTGCTGCTGCTGTTCATGGTGGTGATTAATTAGTTGTTGTTTTTCGCTAACAATTTCTTGTATATGCTCGCGAGTCTGTTCTCGTTCGTCAACTTTTTTAGCCAGTATGTCACGCATAAAACACATGCGTTCGAAATGCTCCCACGTAGAATGAAAGCCCTCTTGAGAATAACGGGCATGGCGTTCTTTTTGCAGCTCATCAACAAATCGTTGCTTAATAATTGACCACCGTGTCTGTACCAAACCTGTTTTAATAGATACGAGTTATTCAACGTTAGAAATTCAAGTTGTTCGTGCTGTGTGTTGGCGAATCATACTCACTTGGTGTTAAGCCTAATTCTACAGCTACTTCCTTCCAAACAGCCGATGTACGATTCTGTCCTTGTTTGACTTCTTTCTGTCTGCCTGCCCACAATATAGGTCGGGTTTTGATAGCATCTATTATGCGGCCCCTCATGCTGTTATTGAGGGAGCCTGGACGACCGGGTTTTCTCAATGGAGTAGTTATAGTTTCCACCGTTATAGCAGCGGGTGGTACTAGCCCTGTAAATCCAGTAAAAGGTGTTGTTTCAACACTAACTTCCGATTGAGGTGCTACTGGTGGCAACCAAGTAAAACTGCCACTGGGTCTGCCACGTCCCTGCGACTGCGGAAGCGGTGGTGGTGAAGGCAAACAATCAGAAATTTCAGCTATATCGCTCGTACTTGTTCCAGAAGCTCCCACTATTTTGGCTACTGTGATGTTATACATAAAAGACATAGGTTCAAAATGCTCCCATTTGGTGGTAAAACGTTCCTTGTGCAATATTTGTCGATGCACCAAGTTGTGGTAGTGGTATTTCATTTGGCTCCAAATGGATTGAAGCTTTACTGAAATGAGGATATATTGAAAATAAATAGTGATTAAGAAAAAGAGTGGAAATAAATATATACATATAGTAGATACATACTAGTATATAATATATTTGTAAACTTACCGGTGGGCACATGACCTCCAAATTGATCTGCAATCTCATTCCACATGGGAGCAGTAACACTGCGGCACATGTGCAGTTTATTATTTGAATCCCAAATTTCGGGATATTTTTTAATTGCTTTAAGCAATTGGGCTCGATTTACAAAAGGATCTTCTTTTGGCATTTTTTCAAATTAATCTAGTATCACAACCTTAATAATACGTACATATAAATGATATACAAACATGAACTTAAACAACACACATACACACAGTAGCAAAAACTACTTCTCAGTATCCTTGTTAATTATACGCGCCGTAATATACCGGTCGCAACGCGTCCTTTGACATCAATTATCGGCGAATAACTAAAAACAAAATCTGCGAGAATATGCGAACTGCAAATAAAAAGAACCATATGATTGGGGAAAATAGAGAAACTCAACAACATATATAAAGCGCCACAACAAAAAATACAATACATACATTTAATATACCTACTTAAATATAGCAGAGATACATAAGCATACACGCATATACATACATAGATATATGCATTCGTACACCACACACATAACAGAACAAAATAAACAGAAAATATAAACACTAAAGAAAACCAAGCAAATAAAAATTCAGAAAAAATAAAAGCTAAAATATCACAAAACACAAGTATGTAGAAGAAACCAAAGGCGGCCGTAGTAGCTGTAATACAATGGTACACACTTAGTACGAATATGTATTTATTTTTACAGTATCATTCAAAAGATTTTGAACAACAAAATAAATATTTTATGCTTCAGGGCTAACAGTATGTATTGCACCTTAAACGCATTATATGCATACTTATATATTTTTAATAACTAATTGCTCGTTAAACACAATACAAAAGTTTATTGTTGAATATTTCCTTCGACGGATGTTATAATAATGCCCCTAGAAATATTAATGTATTGTCTGATGATAATGGCACTTAGAAGAAACAACTAATTATTTTATGTATATACTATGTACCACTGCGCCAAAAAAGCTCTGTTATATTAAGAGGTTGGCGGTTTTTTGTTTTTAAAGTGCTGCATTTTTAAAAATAATTTTCAAATTATTATATTTTTATATATAAAACATTTCTGTATAAAAAAAAATAACAATGATAACAACTTATTTTGTTTAAAGGTCATTTTCAAAATAATATACTTAGTCCTACGACGACGTCATGATTTGGCCACGTTACATGTTGTCGAAACGAAAACAATATATACTACAGAATATATACATATATACAGTGCACTCGGGAAAACATCAACACTCGTTTACGTCAACATCCCAAAACGTCAACCCTTATTTTTTAACATTGTCTACTCTAAAACGTCAACCAAACCACAAAGCTCCAAAACGTCAACTTTAAATGAAACAAAATTTAGAATTTAGCAACAGTTAAAATACACAGATTTGTGCACACACACATTTATTTTATGAAATTAGTTGAGAAATTTGGGATTCCCCTTATGCGATGAAATTGCATCTCTATATACTACATATTGTCTTTTTTATGTTCAGTTGCTATTTTGTTCTCGTAAGTATTAGATTAAAATGTACTCAAGAAAACATATGTAAGTAATATATGTAATATAATAAGTAATATATAAAAATATGATCTCATTTAAAATGTGTTATTTTAGTTTCAGTTAGGCTGAAAACCTTTTTTTTCCTTTTTTGGATTTGTTTATGTTTGGTTGTAGTTTATAGTCAATAAGAACGTTTTAAAGCACACTATCAATATGTTTTTTATTAAAACTTTTTACATATATAAACGTCAACAATTAATTGACGGTTTCGCGAGTGCACTGTATGTACATATGTACATAGATAAACATTTTAAATCTTGATTGCAGTATAAGAGTTTTCGAAAACATATGATGAGTTGTAAAGGATATTTCAGGACAAACAGCTAATGTAGAAAAGCAAAACCTAATATATTATTCGCATTGATCCTGTATATTAAACACATAAATAATGTAGAAAAGACGGCTTTTGGCCACCACACTACCGATAATAACACATCAAATTAGATGATGTCTAAGAATAGCTTCAGATGACGAGCTTAATGCTTACCTTATATCATATGTTTTTTTGGCTTACGCTCGCACACAGGAAATAACAAAATATATGCAGGTACAGTTGTAAGGTGATGCATCTGCTAATTTTCCAAAGCAGTTGACGGAATTCGGAAATTGATAAATACCAACGTTTAAATGTAATATAAATAGACAATAAAAATATTGGTAAATAAGTATGTACATAGTTGCTAAGTTTGGTAATAGAGGTTAAATATCCGTATAACTGCGTAGCTCATTCGCCTACGCATGCATTTAAGCAAGTATATTTATAGTGCTATATAGAGAATATGTGGTAAATACATGAAGTGTTTTGATTTCAGAGAAAATCTCATTAACCTATACAAAATTTTATAATAAGCTTATTTCTGTTGTTTTTAGGACTACTCTATCAGCGTACAACAGAGTTCAATTCCGCTAGGAAACGGATTTCATTCCGAAGCTTAGCTTTTCAGAAAACGATAGCCGAAATATATTTTTGGAATGATATCATTTGTAATACCATAGACGTAATTATTAATTCCTTGCTTTACAGTATATAGTATAAGCATTTATATCAATAAAGCATGTAAATAATCTGTATTATTTCTAGAGCCCATTTTTAGACATAAACAAATTTTAATAAAAACAGATAAATATTTAAAATTTTCTAGTTAACAAAAACTAGTTAACACAAAACAAAGTTCTCTGTACATCTGATCAGACTCAGATATAAATGCACTTTGAACAGTTAGTTCCCTTAAAAAATCTTGTTGGTACGTAAGCGCTCGATATATCAACTCAAAATAATAAGCCTACAACTGTTCCTAATGTTTATTATATAGCCAATTTTGAGATTTTATTTGTGTTAAGTGAAGATCAATATAAGTGACACTAATCAAAAGTAATACATAATTCAAAATATAGGTATACAAATAAGAGTAAGAAATATGCCTATTATTATGTATTATCTGTATTTTATATATTACAGTGATTGTTTTGGAGAAAAACATTAACGATATGTATAAATCTTTAGTGAGACCATATAAAAGCTCATATATTAAAGAAATCTTTGATTCCACACACAAATTGATATTCACTGTTAAAGCATACAAATATTGTTGTTACTGTGTTGTGCGCTCCCATTCGAAACAACAGAGTAAGTAAAAGTATCCACAGACAAAGAGCACATCGGAGAACAGAGTAGTTGGGAAAAACGTAACTCTGTACATAATGTATGTATATATGCACACACTTATAAAAATACATACATAGTATGTATCTTTGCAGTAAAAAAACCAAAAACTTAAACAACAAACCAAACAAGCAGGCAAAATGTACATAAGAGAACTGGTAAAAATATATACATATACCAATTTTTATATAAAAAATTGCAGTTAATGTGTAGATAGATGTAGGGACGGACATACATGTTGCAAATAATAAAGCCAACCCAGCGTCAATATAACCGTCACCATCATTATCATCTTAACCAATGCGATATTGTCGGTGGGGAATGTGGGGATTTATATTTGTAGATACACACTATTTATCATACAATTCCATACATACAAATTTATGTATTTATGCATGAAGATACAAACACAGAGAGATTTTGCAATATATTTATTGCTTAAAGAAAAGAAAAAAATAATAAAATAAAAGAAAAATGAAACTCGAGGAGTATCTGACTAAGAGACAAGAGAAAATAAGTTGATATAAAAGTTGGGACAAAAAACCGGCTTAACATGAGAATTCGGCAAAACAGAACATTAAAAAATTAAATAATACCAAGGAAGTTTAGTCAGACTGAAAGTCCACAAATCGAATATATAATAATGAAAGAATAAATCATTTTAGAATTGCAGCACATACCTCCAACGACTGTACTTACTTTGCCTTAATTGTACTAACGTTTGTTTAAACATAATCGTGTTTTTTAGTCACAACTTTGAGTTAGCACTACTGACAGCTGATAGTTTAGATTTATTCCAAATTAGAAAAAAAACAATATATAACAAATTTAAGGTCGTTTGCATAATTATTGGGCGTGCCTTGAGCCCAAAAAGTTTGCTAAAAATGCAATTTTTCTAACTATGGCTCGCTTTAATAGTTCATAACTTCAGTAATACATATTTTAGAGAAAAATCTTATTCACAAATATTCTAGGGATATATCTATGAAAAATAATAGCGAAATTTTCACATATCTTCGCATTCTTTGCCTGGTGATTACACTGCTCTGCAAAATTCAGTTTAGCTCTTTCCTTGAAATAAAACTAGACGCTTAACTCAAATTCGTTTTCGATTTGTTTCCATCAGATCAGGACTTTTTAATGGGCGTGGCAATTTTTTCCCCCAAAATAAGTCAGGTACGTAGAAATATTTCACCCTAACTCGAGAACGAGTCATTCGCTTTTCAAATATAAAACAATAAAAGATGTGTAAGATAATAGGTTATATTTTGGTAGAATATAATTTTTCTCTATATCATTTGGTTTTTTGAATTATTCAAAAATTAATGAAGAAAAAAATTATATTTTCGTGCGAAATTCAGGTTCAAAATGGAATTAAAAAAAACATAAAGCAAATATACAACATTTTGCTCAATTTTCTTTTTTTCAATTCATATGGCCTAAAGTGGTCTGGGTTTTTTAACTTTAGTGAATAGGTGGCAGCGTAAGGGCTACAAATACAACAATACAACTACATAGGTATTTTTGTTTGTATATACACCTAAATGTGTACAAATATATATATATATATATATATATATATATATATATACCTAAGTGTATATATATATATATATATATATATATATTTCTATGTATATATATATATATATATATATATATATATATATATATATACATATATATATATGTATATATATATATATATATATATGTATATATATATATATATATATATATATGTATATATATATATATATATATGTATATATATATATATATAAATATATATATATATATATATATATATATATATATATGTATATATGTATATATATATATATATATATATATATATATGTATATATATAAATATAAATATATATATATATATATATATATATATATATATATACAATATATATACATATATGTATGTATGGAATCATGTAAAATAATAATCACGCTTTACATACCTAAGTTGCTGTTTTATATAGATTATCATACTACGATGAAAACTTTATAGATGGAAGGGTTTGAATACTTAATAATACATTTGCCAATAACTACAATAACATTTGCCAAGTTCTAACCGATATTGTAGTTAATCGACCTATTTATATAATCTACTTGAAAAATAGGTCTAAATCTCTTCAGTATTTGAGTTTTCACATTAGTTTTATCGGAAAGAGTGTCTTGCAGTGCAAAGGCACGATAAAATTTTACATAAAAAGTCGCTTCTTTAAGCCATTATTCTGTACAAACGAAATATATTAGATAAGTGATGACAGAATTTAAAAACTGATTTACGCAAACCTTTCATATAACTCTTTTTCCAACATCATGTTCCAATTTTTCTTTTCAATAAATAATTTTCATTCAAATATCTTTCCGAACATAGATAGAATTAATCAACATTTGACATTCAAAATTCACAACAAACAAAAATCCAACAGCAGCAAAAAAATTATAATACATATGTATACATATACATAAAATATATATATATATATATATATATATATATATATACATATATATATATATATATATAAATATATATATATATATATATATATATATATATATACATACATATATATATATATATATATATATTTATATATATATATATATATATACATATATATATATTAATTTTTAAAAACCTGGCCTATAGCCGAACGATAAAACAAGAATATTATTATATATATATATATATATATGTATATATATATATATATATATATATATCTAACTATATGCATTTTAAATCAAACTTTTAGTTTAAGGGCCATTATTACAATATGGCAACAAAGTTGGTTGTAGTAAATGCCAACGTTAGCATAACAAGTCGATAAAGTGGCCGGTAGCAACTTTCCATTATTACAACAATATATATTAAATTTATATTTCTTTTTGTGTGACAATACCACTAGCAATTACCGATTACGTTTGAAAGATTATTTAGATCGCGAAAAGTTGTAGTGGCAACGACGCACTTTTTTTACCTTTTGAAAATATATACAGCTTTTGTTCGTGAAAATATATGTTTGTGTTATAAAATAAAAAATGTCAGCATCTAAGAAAACAATCGTGCGAGTTGTGAGAAGACGAGCAAAAAACTTTTCAAGTGAAGAAAGCCTATGTTTGGTGCTACCATATTAAAAAATAAGAAAGTATGGTAATATAAACATAAATCCTCCTGGTAAAACTTATCGCAAAGTCGAACTTGGCTTTAATTTATCGCACACATTTAGATTAAAGGAAAGTTGTAATAATGAAAATGTATTAATCGGACCGATAAAATCTCAATTTAAGATATCATCAAGATGTAATAATGGCCCTAAAGTGGACAAGTGATAAGTCAAGAAGTAAAAAACGTAATAAGAATATTTTTGCTTAAAAAAGGAAAGTTATTATTTAAATTAATTTAATTAATTGGCAAATGATGGCATCTGTTTGGCAAAACGCATCGAAGAGTGAAAGATAATATGGAAACCAAGATTGTTTTGAAACGGAAAGACGGAAAGAAAAATCCAACAGGAAAATTATTTTCTCTTTGGACTAATGTTGATGTTGTTGTTTAAAGATTACGGTATGAACTTTGAAAATTCCTTAAAGTAATACACGTATGTAAATCTTTATACATATATCGTTCTCTTTAGAAATAAACATTTCGATCAAAAACGCTAGTTGAATAAAACTAGGAGCCAACATATATCTGATAATGAAAGCTTAATTTCTTTTGATGTAGTTTCCCTATTCCTAAGTGTACCTATTGATTTTGCAATTAATACAATTGAAAAAAAAAATGGGAATTGACAACAAGGTATACAAGGATTGACAAATTTTTATTTTTCCGTATTTTAAAATTTTGTATAGAAGATAATAGGTATTTTCAATATAATAGCAATAAATATATATATATGAAAAAAAGGGGTCTTCCTATGGGATTACCAGCTTCTTTAATAGTAGCAGATATAGTAGTGGAGGAACTATTAGACAAATCAATTCAAAAACTTAATATAAAACCTAAAATAGTGACAAAATATGTAAATGAGTTATTTTGCATTATTCATACATCAAATATGTAAATGAGTTATTTTGCATTATTCATACATCTGAGATAGATAATATGTTATCAGCATTGATTGATTTTAATTCGAATATTAAATTTGCAGCTGAAAAGGAAAAGGACTTGAAACTTCCTTATCTATATACTTTAGTTATTAGGAAAGGTAATAAATTAGTTACATATTGGTTCCAGAAACCTACTGCTTCGGGAAGAATGATTAAAAGGGCAACCAAATTTATGATATATCATATTTTTTTCTGCATGTCTTACAAACAAATGAGGTAGTTATTTATCCGTTTCAGATATTTTTAGGCATTTTGGCATCGATTTTTTAGAGCATATTTTGCCCTTAACGGCATATGTTGGCATATTTTACTTTTAAGAGCATATTTAACTTTTAAAAGCAACTTTAAGAGCATATTTTGCTTTTAAAAGCAACTTTAAGAGCATATTTTGCTTTTAAAAGAGCATTTCTTGCAACATTTTTGTTATGACTACATTCCATCTATTTTTAATGCGTACTTGAACAATTTACAACCAGGTGGCGTTCATCTAATCGACTACGGCGAACTGAATTCGCCACTGACATAACCAAAGCGAATTGAATTTTGCAGACTAGTGTAATGTTTATCTTATTCTATTTATGTATATAAACACGTTGGGCGTATTTTTTATTTTATTTTTTCATTATTTTTTAAATAAAATCTTATATTTAAAAAAAAAACAAAACATTTTAGAGCATATTTTTTACATTTTAAGAGCATTTTTCCTGTTTTTTACAGCATTTTTTAAGCGCTTAAAACCCTTTTTTTAAAGCATATTTTTGGTTGCCCTGATGATTAATTACTATTCAAAACATAGTAGACACATTATTATAAACACAGCTAAAATGTTTATAGAAAGGGTTCTAAATAAAAGTGACAAACAATTTCACCATAGCAATAAAAAAAAGGTTATAAATATATTAGAAAATAACAATTTTCCTAATCATATAATAAATAAAATTAATATCACAATAAAGAAATAGAAAAAGAGAAAATACTAATAGTAATAGAGAACAAAAATTATTAAAATCTTTAACATACATACCAGGAATATCAGAAAGGTTGACAAAATCGAAAATTTACGATACAGATAAATATAGGATAGCTCATAGAACGTATAAAACATTAAACACAATGTTTAGTAAAAATATAGATAAAATTGAAAAATGGGACAGATCAAATTTATTATATAAAATACCATGCAAGGGTAATGATATAGAGAATTGTAATAAAGTGTACATAGGTACGACGAAGAACAAATTAAGGAGGTCACATAAATTAAGCAGGTCACAAATCGGATAAAAAATATAGGGATATAAATTCACAAAAAACAGCTTTATCCTTCCATTGTTCTACATCATATAATTTTCCAGATTTTTAAAATGTTTCAATATTAAATATAGAAAATAACTACAAACGTCGATTAATGTTAGAAATGTTAGAAGTAATAAACGTACCTTCATCACACAGATTAAATTTGAAAATAGATACAGAAAATTTTGCACAGAATTATAGACATTTAGTTAGTACGAATTGCAGATTTACATAATATAATTTTTAATATTAACTATTATTTGCTAGGTATATTTTATTGTATTATTGGTATTATATATTAACTTATATTAATTGTTACAATTATTGCCTATGAGTATGTAGGTGTATATGTATATATGTGAGTGGATGTGTATGTAATTATATATGAACATGTATTTGGATGTGTATGTTTGTGTTTGTGTATATGTATGCATGTATATATACATACATATATATATATATATATATATATATATATATATTTATATATATATATATATGTATATATATATATATATATAAATACATATATATATATACATATATATATATATATATATATATATATATATATGTATATACATATATATATATATATATATATATATATATATATATATGTATATATATATGTATATATATATATATATATATATATATATATACATATATATATATATATATATATATATATATATATATATGTATATACATATATATATATATATATATATATATATATATATATATGTATATATATATGTATATATATATATATATATATATATATATATTTATATGTATTATTAAAAATACTAAAGCGATCCTATGTAGTTCAGGTTGATTTAATGAATAAAAATATATAAGAATATGAATGACAATTAATAAAAAGTATCCGACATACAATTATGTAATATACAAACAAGTAATTAAAAACAACAAGTGTAATAAAACAGTATCAATAAGACATTGTAGATAAGCTGCTTCGTTGCTCTAACATCTCCCCTCGAAGTAGAGATACTACAAGTCCTTTTGATGTTGAATTATTAAGTTAGTTCAACAAGAATGTTGTTTTATTTTACCAATTGGCTTTGTTAACATATCACCTGGTATATTTTCTGTTGACATATATTCAATTGTTATATTGTGATTAAGAACGCAATCGCGAATAAAATGATGGCGAATATCAATATGTTACGTCCTCTAATTGTATCCAAAATTGTATCTAATTGTAAAATTGTATCATTGAACAAAGTAATATTTTCGTAGTTTATACTAATATCAGCAAGAATGCTTCCAATGTAGAGAGCTTCTTTCATTGCATCGGATATGGCTATATATTCGGATTCAGTACTAGATAAAGATACTTTTCGCTGCATACGGGCTTCCCAGCTTATTGCAGCATCTCCTAATATGAATGCATAGCCAGAGTACGATCGACGATCAGTAAGGTTTGATCCCCAATTTGCACGAACTACTCCATACAATTCTATGTTGCTAGCCTTATATTGTAATCCATAGTCGAGTGTCCCTCGTATATACGGCAAAATTCGTTTAGCTGACTGCCAGTGCTCTTCATTATAATTAGAATTGAATTGGATCATGTAATTTACCGTATATGCAATATCGGGACGTGTTGTTACAGCAAGATACATTAACGCTCCTATTAAGCTTTGGTAAGGATATTTTGACATTATTTTTTTATCTTTCATTAAAGGACGAGTCAATTTACAGTTTGGCTCCAAAGGAGTCATTACAGGTCTGCATTCTGCCATACCAAAACGATCCAAAAACATTTTCGGCGTAGTTACGCTGTTATAAGAAAATCTGGTTTGAACCAAGGTTTTTGTAAAATTCAAAGCCCAAACAAAGTTTCACCGGGCCAGTATCCTTCATCTCAAAGCATTGAGATAAGGACGTTTTAAAAAGGTTTATCCATTCAGGTTCTTTTGAAGCTATTAATAAAGCATCTACGTAAATCAAAATAAGTAAAATTTTATCGCCTTCTTTTTTCGAAAATAGACAAGGATCCTTTTTACTTGGCTTCAAACCCAATTTTAACAATTTTGCTGTTAATTTGTAATACCACATAAGACCAAATTGAAGTAGTCCGTACAAAGCTTTCTTCAAAAGACATACAGGACTTTTTGTAGCAGATAGGGTCTGTAACCATTTCTTAGCTGTTTTTTCAACATTTTTATCATGGTTTGTATTATCAATTGATCCCATAGGCTTACAGGATTTTATTTTCTTCAATATACATTCTAAGTTATCAAGCACTTTGATGTATACTTTTTCTTGCAGATCACCGTTCAAGTAAGCTGTAATTACATCAGACATCGCCGTCAAGAAAGCTAGTTCGCACTCTTCAAAATCATCTTTTGACTGAGATTGTTGGAATTAGTTTCATTCTCTTTTATTGCATAATACAACTTCTTAGGTCGTCCACGTGTACCTAACCTTAGCAGTTTTGGACGTCCTCTGCCACGTTTTTCACTTCTGGCATCGACATTTGTTGGACTGATATCGATATCTGCTGGACTGTTGTCTATACCTATTTCAAATTGCTCTATTTCATCAGATTTCTTCAATTCAATTTCAAGATTGTTGTTTTTTATATCATAAAAGTTCTCATATTTGTCATTAAAACAGTTTCCGTCAATAAACTTTACATCTCGACTAATTATAACATCTCTTTTCTTTAGGGGCCACATACGATAAGCTTTTGATTCAGAAGAATATCCCACGAAAACACACTGTTCTGAACACGAATCAAATTTGCCTTTGTTAAGATTATTATTTAGCACGTAGGCTTTACAACTAAAACCTTTCATATGTATTGCTGTAGGTTTTTTATTTGTCCAAAGTTTATAAGGAATCTCATTATTACGTTTTGTAACACATCTGTTTCTAATATAACATGCAGTATCTATAGCTTCTGCCCAAAACGACGCAGGTGATTCGGAATGTTTCACCATACATCGTGACATTTCGACAAGGGTTCTATTTTTCCGTTCTACCGTTCCGTTTTGTTGTGGAGTATGAGGTGTTGTCAAATGTCTTTTTATACCATGTTTCTCCAAGTAGGAGTCAAACTGCCGGTTACAATATTCACGCCCATTGTCTGACTGTAACGTTTCAATTTTCTGACCAGTGAAAGTCTCTGCCGAAACTTTATATTTTTAGAAAGCAGAAAATACATGTGGTTTGTGTTTCAAAAACTATACTTCGCACCACCTATATATATCATCTATAAAAGTTACAAAGTATTGAGCACCAGAATTTGATTTACATCTCATTGGTCCACATAAATCACTATGGATGATTTCCCGTAATTGTTTGGACCTATTATTTTTACTTATTAAAAAAATCGTGCGTGTTTGTTTTTGACTTATACAAACTTCACAGGTTGATAATTTCAATTCTTGTTTAAAATTTAGTCCATAAATATCACCATTCTTTGCCATATTTTTAAGATCTTTTTCATTTACATGTCCCATTTTGTGGTGCCATAAATCGAGTTAATTTTTGGCTTCAGTTATGTTTACTGTGATTTCATAATTTTTCAAATAATACAAATTGCCTATTCTTTCTGCACAAAGGTACACTTTTTTACTTTTATCAGTTACTATTGCATTATATAACGTCATAACCACTGTCGGTAATTTTTGATACCGATAATAAATTTGTTTTTAAGTCAGCTACATAAAGAACGTCTTTCAACTGCAAATTCGAATTTAAACTACGATAATTGACAGAAATGTTCATATTTCCACTACCGCTTATTGTAGTCTTGCTATTGTTTGCCAAGTTAAGCGTTTGATTTATTTTTGAAAACTAATCAAAATTATTAATGTCACACCACTGTCCAAGCAGCACTTTGTATTATCAGTCGGGCACAGAAACACCGATTCCGTTGATGTAAAACAAATATTTGATTTCTTTGTATCTAACTCAACTTTTGAGTACTTTGCATATTTTTTACTTTTGTTCTACAATTTCTTGAAAAATGTTTGAGTTTACCACATTTAAAACATGTAATGTTTTGTTTCGGTTTTTGCTCGAATGAATCTGGAAGACTATAGAGCGATAAAATGGCTAACAGCTCATCACCAATGCAAACACCAATTTCTCTTAATTTTGACACCGCATCGAAAAATTCATTTAAGTGATCACGTAGTTTATCATTTTCTCGTACACGCGATAATGCTACACGTTTGAGTAAAGTTACTTTCCGAGCCGGATCTTTCGATTGTTCCGAAGAACTCATCGCAAGCATAATATCAGCAGCTGCCTTCTGATTCAGCTTCTTTTTCAACTGTGGGGCATTTGATGCTATCGTCAACATACGACCATAAATCATTCTTCACTAAGATAGCACGCATTTGCAACTTCCATGTGTCATAGTTCTCCGCGTTTATAACTATATTGACATAAAATCGAATGAACCCGATAAATTTGAGGAATTTTTAAATCAAATTAATAAAACCAAGCAGTAACCCAATTTCATATTTCCGGTGCATTGCAGAAGACATAATATTTCCAAAGTAATTAATCAGCATAATTTTAACAATAATTAAAATAATAAAACATCACACACTTGTATAAATGAAAATGTTTGCCAATAAATGTAATTTAAGCTAAGTATGCAAAATTGTAATACATACATACATACATTTGAAGTTCTTTAACAAAATGAAATAAAATAACAAAATATAATTTAAGCTGAGGAAGCATAATTGTAATACATTTTAAGTTGTTGAATAAAATTAAATAAAAGAACAGGCAGACTGATCTGACCACCAAAACTGATCACAACGTGTTTTCACCAGATTTTTTAAAAACCCTCGAACGTCGGCAAGTAATAAAATTCGCGTGTATAGCTTTTGAAAAAATGCCCTCCACTGATCTAAAGAAACAATCGTGCGAGCTGCGAGAAAGCGGGCAAAAAAAAGAACTACATATGTTTGGTGCTATTATATTAAAAAATAAGAAAATATGTTAATATAAAGATAAACCCTCCTTATCTCAAAATCCAACTTTTTTTAATTTATCCTTCATATTTAGGTTAAAAGAAAGTTGTAATAATGAAAATGTATTTATCCGACCTATAAAATCTCACTCTCAAAAGATTGGGAGACTGGAAAATTCTTGATAGTAAAATTTTTACTTTCAATAATTACATTTAGAAATCAAGTTTTCTAAAAGAAGCTAAAAATTAAAATATTTTGGAAAATTTGAGAAATGTTAAATAATTGCAAGAATTTAAAGCTATTAAATATGTTTATGACTGTTTTTGTTAAGCTTAGGAGCAGTAGTAATCAAATATTACGTATAAAGAAATTTAATTAAGTAGCAAAACGCCTAGTACATCAGGGACACAGGATGCCGAAGCGATTGGAGATGATGTAACAAGTATAAGTACCTAGATACTCGACACTTCACACAGTAGCAGTAGATATTCGAATTATTTAAGATATGCATTTGCATATGAAATAATTGAGTTTTAAAAAACCATATATTATATATAATATAAGAGGGCCTGCATTCTGCAGTTTGTGAGAAGTCTCCAGATAAAGACGATATTATTATTATGATAATTATTGGTGTAGGACGATCCATAGAACAATATGTTGGTTATTATCCAAGTCTAACAAAAGTTAATGTATATATTTTGACTTATTTTGCTTTTCAGAGAATAACAAACGAAATATTCTTATATGAATGTTTCTTTCATTGAAATAGTTCAGCATTCCAGAAAATATACTTGTGCCTGTGCTTTATATATGTTTTTATAACAAAAATTATACGTTTAGATAGTGTAAGTAAGTTTGTGTAGATACATTTTTATTATTTGAAATGTTCTTGTACGACTGTTACACGTAAAAAGTAATTATTTATTAATTTTGTTGAAAAAAAAACAAATATATAGTTAAAATAGCATTGTTTTATTACTAATATATAAAATTTTCCCAAATATTGTAGTAAATACTTAATACTCGCGTATACCTACATAACACATCACTATTTTGTGTTGATAATTTTGGATGGAAAATTTTGCATTTACGTTTTATTATTATTGAAATATATTTCACAAAATTTCTTCTTACTCCCTAGTTTTATTGTTCCTAGATCTCTTTCTGGTTATATCTTGTCTAGTAGTATTCCTTGTGTTATTTCTTTGGCTATATTAACCAGCAAACTGTCTACGTTAGTCAAATCTATGCAATGATCATCTTGAAAACAGACACTTAATTCATCATTTTTATATTTAAGATTTTTTAACTCTACAGCTAATTCAAGCTAGTCCATTAATTTTTCTATAGATTTGGTAAGGTTCCAAGTTCGGCCGGTATCTCAGCTTCAAAGTCCTTTTTATTATCTGCCAGTTGTCCGGTGGCTGTACGTTGATGACCACGTTTTTTGCTTTTCCTTGTATATTACGGTATAAAAGGGCCTTTGTGGCTTCCTTCTTTAGTTCCTCGTCTTCTATATTGAATAGCAGATACTCCACGCTGCTAAGGAAGGAGTTTATTGTGATGTCTCCCACACCAGTAAATATTTGTAGATATGCTACATTTTTATAAATTCTCTCGAGCTGATTAGATTGTTGTGGTTGGAATTGTTATTGTTGGAACTTTTGTTGTTGGAACTGTTGTTGTTGGAAATGTTGTTGTTGCTGTAGTTCCATGTATGCCGACCTCAGGCGCTCCAGTTGGGCATCTTTTCTGGCTAGTTCGTCGGCCAGATTTACAGTTGCAACTTAAGGCTATTCCTCTGCCATTCTATTTTGGTCGAATTCTCGTTCACTGCACTTTAATGGTGTAAAAAATATGTCCACTGCCCTGTAATTGTGTTGGCTTGAAATTTTAACTAAACTTTCACTACTGGTTTTTGTGGTGACTCACTTTCACGTTAAAAATGTTCCTGCACTTTTATGATGTTGGCTTGAAGTTTTTATATCTAAGCTTTCACTGCCCCAAAAACTATTACTTTATTTATCCTGGAGGATCGCGTAGGAATCGCAGAATTTTAAGTATATTTTTTTTCATTAAGGTTAGGAATCACTGAATCCTACCGACTGCACCAATTATGTTTCCGAACTTCGTTCTAATAAAAAAAAACAAAGTTTGTTTTATTTTCTTTATCAATCTTTTATTTTTAAGTTTAACGACTTCTCGACCGAACGGGAGGAACAAGACTGACTTATGTTAATTATACGTTGTACTTTTTAATTAAAATGATTGTTCTATTTGTTAGTAAATCTATTAATATTACATTTTCGTTTGGGAATGGAAATGCAATAAATGTGATTTGACAATATTTATTGCAAATTACTTTGTTAGTGAAAATTTAGTCAAATTGGGACCGAAAAATATTTTTGATATTTGAATTTAATCATTTTCTTTAAACAAATCGGATATGAGTTTAATATTACATATTTCTTTATTTATTAGTAATTTGCAATAAATTCATCTATAGTGTCATTTTTAATGTAAGTGTTAGTGTTTGGTTTTATATATTTCACTCGCAGGATAGGCAAATAAGAGCTTGCGCAACACTGATTTAAATCAAAGATTCCAGAGCCTATGAACTTACGTGTAGAAATCCAAATTCCCTAGAAGCGACCATGAACATATTGTTCGAAGAAGGTTATAAATGGGAAACCTTTCAATAAGTTTAATAGAAGACCGAATGGGAACTACAGGCATAACAATATTCAGGGCAACCGACGCACAGTGGAAAATTTTAGTCCATATCGGATCAAAAATCTGTAACTTTTTTGTTCTTAAAGATAGAGTTCTGAAATTTTGAAAGAATAGTCTTAAATGTATTTGCTATTATTCTATAAGATATGAGCCAAATTAAACCAGAACTTATATCAGAATAAAGGTAAGAAGTTTATTTTTGTGCACATAGAGATGACTTGTACTTGTATTTGGTACAAAATAGTGACTTTAACTTTAAATAAACTTCATTAATTTGTAATTTTATAAAATGTAATTGACATATTCGATGTATATTGTTAACAATAACTAAATAATACAATAAAAAATAAACTTAAAAACATTCTGTTAGGTATAGTGTAACTTTAAATATTTAAATAATACTTTAACCTTGACATTTTTTTCTTAAAAATCGATATTTTGTGGTTACTTCATCACTTTAATACAAATATTTTGCAAGTTTGGCGGATGGTTTTCTTATACTTGTTACAGAGGTGTAAAGAAGTCTGTTGAAAACATCTCGTTAGCGGCTGATCGCGAACATTTTCGAGAGTGATGTAAGCGATAATTTTTGTAGCCTTTATTGCGCGACTCTTGTGCGTCTTTTGACAGCTTACCATTAGACAACACTGAAAAATGTTTTATAATGCTTTCCCCATGTATCAATATCAGTGATGGCACATGATACCAGTTGTATATTTTTATACAAATTTTCCAGGGTCTATTATTAAATCAGACGATAAAGCTTGGAGAATTGTGTGAAACCTTTTGTTCGTTCTTCATCTACTCCAGTTATATCAGCAGATCGTGAAAAAAAAAATCTTCTAGCGGTATTACAATCATTGCTACTACCACAGTTTTTTTATATTATTCACTATATATTTTTTTCAGAAAGTTGATAATATTTTTCAACAAAAACATTAACACTTTGTGTATTTCTCCCACTTTCAATATAAATATCAATTATTTGAACACTTAAAATTATTAATTTAACAAAAATCGTCCTAATTTTTTAGCCTTTGATTTTTATATATTTTAAATAATAATTTCGATCTTAAGGCTTGTTTTTATAAAAAAAACTATTTATCTCTTATTAATGTCGATATTTCGATATCCTCTGTATAAAAATATACAACAACATAAATATTGATATTTGTAATATTTGAAAAGAATTTTGTTATTTGTTAATGAATTATAATTAATTTTTGTTTGTTATCCTGAAGGAGATATCCAGAGGATATCGAAATATCGATATTGATAAAAGATAAATAATTTTTTATGAAAATAAGCCTTAAGCTCGAAATTATTATTTAAAATATTTAACAAAAATCATTTGTTCAATTTTCTAAATAACTCTTTCTTATTTTATTTTATTAATATATTAAGCTTTAAATATTTTATATATGAGCGCAGAGCTAAGTAGAGCTCCTAATTAAAAGCCTTACCGTAGTTTTTATATACAGCCAAAACAACATACACTATGTATAAAATCGGAATCTACATCAAATTACCTTTCCAATAAGGTATATATCTCCTTAATTGTAAAGTGGGTTATATTAAAAATATGCTCTGAAATATGTTTTATTTTTATAGTAATAAATCGTTGTCGTAAAAAGATGTGAATACGGTCCTTATTTCCGAGTATACCTATTGACCAAACATCAAATATTTTCCTCAAATTATTAAGTACGACATCTTAGCTGTTCGATAAAAAAAGTTATGGTGTAATTCGAACCTTTTTAAAAATGAATTATGGGCTGGTCTTACTCTACGATTTTCCACTGTGCGACGTCATTACAACAGCTACAACGGACACGACAATAACGAAACCGGACAAAACTATAGCATCAGAAACACGAACAACGACAGACGCGGCAATAACAGAAATCGGCAAAACTATAACGGCAGGAACATAAACAATAATAGACGCGACTATATCGAAACCAGATTATAATAATAGGAAAAATTATAATAATAGGAACATTAATAATGGCAGACCAACTTATGAGAATGGACGAAATTACAACAACTACGATCCAAATCGCTTCCCACAAAGGCAGAATTTCCCGAGGTTCCAAAATCAACCAATTCTTCCCCAGCCTATGGATGTAAATACAATGAACAATGTTCATCCAGCAGCTTTCAGGAAGAATTACCATATATAGTGGTAAAAACTAAAGCAGGATCCCTTAAATATTTAATGGACAGAGGAGCAACTCACTCCGTAATAAAACCTGGGTTATGTCACCCTAAGTGGTCAGAATTTATTAAAAACACCATCATTGGATTGAACATTTTAAGGCCATTAACGGCAAATATTAATTTAAAGAAAGGCGTTTTAGAAAAAGGTGACAAGGAAGTTCCTTTACACTTTTCTAATAAGTTGGTAATTTATCATTTCGAAAACGAAGGTTTACATGAAGTAAATATTCCTGCTAAGTGCGAAAATAGTTCAGTTTAACAACCAAAAATGAAAACAAATGTTACAGATGAAAATTTTTTTGTTTATTGTTTTGATAATGAAGAAACAACTATGCCACCGGATATATTAGACCAAATAAGAATACAGCATTTTTCAGATACAGAAAAAAATAAACTTATACTCCTTATAAAAATATTTAAAAGTATATTATATTTAGAAGGTGGAGACCTATCATTTACTAATACATTCAAACACTCATTTAGAACAGATTTCTGATAGAAACGCACTACAGACCATTATTTTCGATAGAGGAACCAAACTCGAAATTAGTTCGTTGGAGACTCCGTTTACAAGAGTTCGATTATGAGATAAAATATAGGAAAGGAATAAAAAATGGTAACGCGAATACTAACGAATCCCCAGCACTTCTAATTAACGAAACTACAAAACCAATAAATTTGTATTACAAATTATTCTCAACAAAAGCGATTCCGGCTCATTAAGAATAAAAAAAAGACAAATACTTAGTTCATATCGTAAAATAATTCATTGTAAAAATTACGATGAAAATACATTGATCACAATTATTAAAAACCATTTGAATCCAGATAAAACTAACGCTAATTACATGAAAGGTAATGAAATTAAAGATAGATTCAAACAGATCTTACGAAGGTACTTTACTAATAGCAAAATAATTATGAGCACAACATTATTATAAGATGTTACCGATGAAAACGAGTTAGCGAAACTAGTAGAAACAGAGCATTTAAGGAATAATTATAGGAGGATAAACGAAAATTATATATTAAATGAATGGTTCACATGGATGTTTTCTATAGTCTAGACAAAACACTTTTTCTAACGATTATTGGCAAATTTTCAAAGTTTGCTCGAGCTATCAAAATAAACAACAGATCGTAAGTTGAATTTAAAAGAGGTCTGACTCAATACTTAAGCAATACAGGACACGTCGACAACATAATAATTAATTAGGGTTTAAAGCCCTATTCCTGTATTCATAATTTTATTCGCGAAGAAGTAGTGTTTTTAAGAATGACAATGAACAAATTATTAAAGAAATTTCTCCAGGATTACTTTTATTTAAAAGCTTCTACAATAAAAATATAATCTCAAACTGCATGAAAAAACAACCGAAATTGTTCGGATATTTTCAAACTAAATTTGAAAAATATTATTTTGAAAATAGATAACAAAAATTATACAAACGAAATAATTACAATACACGAATAGATAATCTTGCCACATCTAATTACCGAACTTTTAGAAAACAACACTATTGATGAATTAAAAATAGAAGATATTTATTTAAATCAAATTAAAAATTAAAATATAATAAAAGAAGTCCATAAGAACATTTTTAAATTTTTTATGATTAATATTAACATTTATATAAAACTAAAGAAATGCATACACACGAATTTATGGGAAATGTTTATTTTTAATTAGTCTAAATCAAAATGTATTTTAATTAAATAAATTTTATTAATATCATAATTTTTGTAAAATTCAAAAACAAATTTTATGTTCTTTATATAAAAAGAAAAACTTTAAAAAGTGATGTTGGTTTCATAATTCAAAATATTATAAACAAAAGTGCTCATTTTCCGTTAGCTTATTAAATATTCAATAAGAGTGCGTCACGAGTTAAGCTGGATTCACCCATGGTTTCAGAACAAATTTTACGTTCTGAAACATTTGTTTTTGTAGTTTGACATTTCTCTTCTAGAGAGAGAGCGAGGGAGATAGAGAGAGAGCGAAAGAGAGTAACATGTTTCGGAACCTGAATTGGTTCAATTTTAATTCGCGTTCCGAAACATTGAAACTGTGCTGCCAGTAAGTTTGATATTTTAAGTATAGTAGGACTGAGATACCGCATCATATTATGTGTACATATGTATGTATAATAAAATACAGAACTTGTTTTATATATTTCTATGTATAACAACGCACGTGTTTCATATTGTTTGTGTATGTAATAAAATACGGAGCTCTATCATATAGAGCTGTGCCGAAGATCTTTACAGAAAATTTTACTTTCATTTCAAAACTTTCTTAAATATTGACCTACAATATTTATGTGCGTGTGTGATTTTCTTTTGCATTACATGATGAATACAAGTGAGAAAATAAACAATTTAATATCGGGCAGGAAATACTGTGTAAAGATGTGTAAAAGATCTAGAAGACATTTGAGAGGTTTACGATATTTTATTCGTTTTAGGGCAAATTTGGCGGGGAAAATGTCTAATGCCTAAAGAAGATTACACAAAAATAAGGATATGCGATCGTAACTTTGAAAGTTCAATCATTTGGAAAAAGAAAACTAAAGGCGGAAGCAAAGACTCTATAATATAAAGATGTTGCACGCCATATATTACTAAAATTCAAAAATTTTGTGCTTCTCTAATGCCCAATAAATCAATGGCTATTTAAATATTGATTTAGTTAAATTTGATGAATGATATATATATTTGAAGCAGGGATGCCCAGCTCATGAAACAATTGTTTGGAGAGAACTCACACATATTCTTGTGCTCTTTCATTTAGTCGTTGAGAAGTGTACATGTTTAGCGAATGCTTTGTTGCTTTTTTTTAAGTTCACACTCAAAAAATGTTGTGCGGCCATTCAATGAAATGTTAATGCTCTTTCTTTTAGTCCTCAGTGAACAACCGATGAATGCGCATGCGTAGGGGCTGCTTTTATTTTTTATTATTATATGATTAGAATCGTTTATATAAGAATCACGATTGCAATCTTTTATTTTTAACAATATTTATGCGTAATAGAATTGAGTATTTTGATTTAAAATTTAAAAAATTAAGTTTAATTATTTTATTTCAAAATATGTACATACATACATATATTAATATGTTTGCTTCTTAATATCAATATAATTTGTCTGTTTTTCAATCTCTTACTAACATTATAATTTGGCTGTAAATATATACATTCTCTCAATTTGTTATTTTTCTGTTACTCACTACTCCACAAGAAAAAATTTTTTGGGCATCACTGATTTGAAGTCATACTTAGATAATTCAATTAACTTATGCGAAAAATGTGGTATCACCATAAAATATGTAAGCAATAATCGCCATTCTTCAGAAAACAGATGTTTAGCTTATAATTAAAAGTATTTCAAGTGTTGTGCATGAAATTATTTTAAGTTTTTCAATTGTGTTAATAAATATTGTGCAATAAATATTGTTTTATTGATTTCCTTTTTAAAGCTTTTTAGCAAATTTTTCACAACATGACAATGTTTTCTTCTTCTTAAAAGAAAAAAGGTCAAAGTCATATGTTTTCTTTGTTCGATTTAAATAACATTTAAGTCCTATTTAAGTTTGCGTTGAAAAACGAAATTTGGTATTTAAATGGTATTTAAAGTTAAATGAGATTTAACCCATGTAATTTAAATGGGTTTGATTAGAGGTTCTTGTCAAAAACGACCGTTTGAGAGCGTTTGATTCAGTTCGGTACAGCTCTACTCTATATTTGATGTTCTTGGTACAGTTGGGTCAAACTTCATGAAACGCTCAGTTTTGCCAAAAACCTCTCGTCAAACCCATGTAATATATATATATATATATATATATATATATATATATATATACATATATATATATATATATATATATATATATATATGTATATATACATATATATATATATATATATATATATATATATTATATTTACAATAAAAAATTTATTTTATTTGACTTTATACCATATCTTCTTTTTTGGCGGCTTTAAAAATATTACTAATCAAAAATTTTATAAAAACTGTAATATTATAATTAGCAACAGTGGCGCGATACTATCAGTAGTATAAAAACCAACGAAACCCACTTGTAGAGCCTTCTGCGGAATGCTCTCCGAAACACCACAACCGTCTCCACGATCCAACTGGAATGTTGCATTAGAACCAACACCTTTACCTACTTCAAGATACATTGCCGGAGATCATTCGCACTTTCCAATCCCCTTGGGGCCGCATATATTAATTCCTTAAAGTTTTTTTTTTTGTTTAGTATTAAAAGGAAAAAAAAAGAAAAACTTCTCAATAGAATTAATTTGTACCTCTTTCTTACGTTTTTATTTTTCCCACATTTTGGCGTGAGAATTACCGCGTTTGCATTATTCATAATTTATTTACACGTGCTATTTAATTCACCAGCCATACATTTATGAAATCCAATATCTGTTTTCTGCTAACGGTGGGAAAATAATTAGTGCAGCAAAAGAGTGAATGATTTCCGGCCTAAAATTCTTCGTACCATTTTATGTTTTAAAAATTTTAAATAATATTAATTGCGTTGCAATTTTTTTTATTAATTATGAAATCAATTGTCTACTTCTTTTTTATTTTTATGTTTGTAAATTTTGCATTCTTTGATTTTTTTTTTTAATTTCTTTTTTAAATACAATAAGCTTTCAATTAAATTTTTGATTGAACAATTGTCATTCATCGAGCCAACATTGTTTTATTAAAATTGTTGACGAATCCTTTTACATTGTTCTTGTGTACCACTTGAACAACTGAGTTGAATACTACTAGGATAATAAACCCCTAAACCTCTTAATAATTTGGTGAACCACCAAGTTATCCCAATCATATAAAGTTGAACGAGGCAAACGAGCCTACGATTAATACAGTTGTTGTTGACTGTTTGAAGATATGTTTTACCGGGTAAAATTGAAGTGACAATATTCATTTATCTTCGTTTTCCTAAAAATGTTAGAATATGTTGCTGTTTATAAAGAATTATTGCCTACTGGAATACGCTGTTAACTTGTGGCACCCGCAATGCAAAATATACAAAAAGTTTACTTTTTGCACAGAAATAAAGAGCTATCGTTCTGAAACTGTGCAAAAGTAAGAAGAACTCAAACGCAATCTTAAATAATTTGTTTTTAAGAGTGTAACTTAAATTGATTGCACCCGCGATGTCGATGTACGATCAGTCTCTGATAACATAACATATTTGTATATCTTCAGTGACAATTGCGCCGCTTAACTTAAGAATCGATATATAGTATCAAGTATGAATTCAATTAAAGCAGAATATGGATTCGATCACCTCGAGTGGAACTTTTTGCTGCCTCACACGGAAAAGGTGCCGTTGATGGAATTGGTGGAAGTGTAAAAAGATCAGTGTGGATCGCGGTTAAGTCTCGGGAAGCCATAGTTAACAGCGTAATAGAATTCTATTGTAGTGTACCTCACATGTCTACAATGCATACACATATCATACCGAACAACATTTACTATTAGCATTCATTTGAGTAACATACGTTTAATGCATTTCGTTGACACATTTGGGTAGTGTCAAATTAACTCTATGCATTTCTTTGTGCTGCACACTGATTGGTCAAATGAGAAGTATGTCATTTGAAACTCCATGATACCGAATATAATATTATGTAATAGGTTAAGAATTATTTTCATAAGTTGTATATAAACTGGCATGATCCCAGAATAAAATAGACATTATTGTATGAAAAACTAAACTGGCAACAACTGCCTTAGTTTTATTCAATGATAATAAGTCTCCTAGTGCCCTTACGAGAAATTGTAAGATCGGCATAAAATTAGCTCCAACCAGTGGCACATTTGCCGGTTGAAAAATATATATAGACAAGCATTACATGGCGATCCTGCCGACCGACACGAACTTTGAACTAGACGAATACGTCCCTAAGCCGTTGAGCAAACAGGAAGAAGTCCCGGTATACGTCCCAGCTAGGCAAGGACCAAAGAAACTTACAATCGAGCAATACAAAGCTAGACAAGCTAGGCTGAAGGAAGAAAAATTGACCACAATACCAAAATTAGATACGACAACAAAGAAACGAGGTGGTCAACTGGTAAAGCTGAGAAAGGAGCTAGCAGACTCTCTTAGGTTGGTAAAAGAGACAGACCCTCCGTTAAGTTGGGAGCGAGCACAAAAGGTCTGGAATAGAATAGATGAGCTTAAGCTAACAATAAAGAAAAGAAAAAAAGAAAAGCAAAACAACTCTCAAAGAATTCTATGGCAGTAGGACCAATTTGGGGCAATCCAATGGGCAAACCTCAAAGTAAGGTTGAAATTCAAGAGAATATCTTGAACAGTGGAGAAGCTACCAACAGCAAGCAGATCCCTGATAACATTCTTATATTAGCAATAATTGTAGTATTATTATATACAGCATATAGGATAAATAAATATTTTAAAGATTATGTTCAGAAATATAGCCACAGACAAATAATCAAAGCAGTAAGCGATGTATAAAAATAAAAAGTTTATAAACAAATAATATCTATGTGTTGCAAGACTTAAACTTTATAAATGTACCTATTTAGTTATGGAAGAAAGCATTTCTAAATTGCAGGATTTGCTAAAGAATTTAAAAAAGAAACCAGGAAGGACATATACTAGAAAAACAATACAAGGAAAACTAGAATATATAAGAGATTTAAAGAAACAATTTCAGGAAGACGAGGTTAGGCAAGGGGAATCAGAAGAAGTTGTAGCATTAAAGTTGGAATTTAAAAGCATTTATTCGATGGTGAAAGAGTATTTGATAGAAAAAGAAGAAGAGGACAATAAAGTTGTCAACATGGCATCATTTAGTTTGGAAACCACTTCCAAGGCACTCCCATTATTTTCAGGAAATTATTTGGAACTTGAGAGTTTTCTTGTAACAGCGGAGTTATTGCACAAAACACTGTCAAACGAGGCAAAACTAGATTTCCTCCAATATATTTATCATGCTAAACTGACATCCACAGTTAGAACAGCACTAGGAATATATGCTAAACCGGAAAATTTTGAAGAACTGAAGGAATTGTTAGAAAATAGATATAAAAGTAGAGAGACAATTCCTGAACTACAAAATAGATTAAACATATTGTTCCAAGGAAAAATGTCAATAAACTCATTTTCTGAGAAAATCACTGGAATAATAGATAAGTTAAACAAATTGGGAATTGCCGAGTTAGGAACCCAGGTATCAGAGCCAGAAAAAAAGGTTATAATTAAATTAAACAATAAGTTAGCGTTAGAAACTTTTAAAAAAGGTCTGAACGAATCTTACAAAGCAACCATATATGCTGCCCGACCAGAAAATTTGCAACAGGCTAGTGAACTCGCATTGCAGTTAGAAAGCGAAAAAGTGGCCAATCAAAATTCAATCCTTTATTTTAGGACACAATACCCACAACAGAACAATAGACTACAAAACAGACAACTCAACAATTTCAATAACAAAAGATACAGGAACAACAATAATAGGATGGACAAGAGAAGTAATTTCAACATAAACAACAATAGGAATAATTACAATTCTGACAACAACAATAATATAAATAACTACAATAGAAATAATAGATATAACAATAATAATAACAATTCATATGACAATCCTAACAGAAACAACGGATTTAATAAAAACAACAACTCAAATAGAGGTAGAAATAATAGACATGGAAACAATAACAATAGACAAATATACTCAATAGAATGTTCGGAAAACGAGCAAGGCTCGGAATAGGTATCTATTCCGGACAGCCAGAATTAAAAATTTGCAAAATAACCAATAATAACACCAATTTTATAACAGCAACTTTCAAAAATAAACAATTAACATTTCTCATCGACACTGGAGCCGACATATCACTTTGTCGTATGCGAACTGATTTCGATGACGAACCTTTAGACTCCAAAGAAAAATATAAATTAACTGGTATAACTACAGAAGAGATCCAATCTCTTGGCACTATAAAATTGGACATAACATTATCCGGTGAGATAACAAGTCATTCATTTCACTTAGTTAATTCAGATTTTCCAATAGAAACAGATGGTATATTAGGCAGAGATTTCTTAAAGAAATATCTATGTAAAATAGATTATGAAACATTTACAATTTCTATGTACATAAACAATGCAACTAGAATACTTCCAATGTATGCAAAAACATTTGCATCGTTATTAATAAAAATACCTCCAAGAACAGAAAGCATACATGCTGTTAAACTTAATTTAACTGAAGACAGCGTGATTTTCAATGACGAATTAAAACCAGGTGTATTTTTGAGTAATTCGATAGCACCCAAAAGTGGAATGACACATTTAAAGTTTTTGAACACAACAAACGATGAAATAATTTTAAAGGGCATTAAACTACAAACTGAACCCCTGAAAAACTACAATATATTAAATTACAATACTGACATAAACACTAAACGTTTTGAACATGTACTGAAAAACTTACAAATAGATTGCAATGATGACTATGCAAAAACAGAGTTAATAAACATTTTTAGGAAATATCATAATGTATTTCATCTCGAAAACGAAAAACTGACAGTAAACAATTTTTACAATCAAAAAATCACGACTTCGGACAATACTCCAGTTTATATAAAAAACTATAGACTACCTCACACGCACACTGACATAATAAATGAACAAGTACAAAAAATGCTTGGTGACGACATAATAGAACCTTCAGTAAGTCCCTACAATGCACCTTTATTGCTTGTGCCAAAGAAAGGCGCAGAAGACAAAAAGAAATGGAGACTAGTAGTGGATTTTAGAAAACTGAACGACAAAATAGTGAACGACAAATTCCCACTAACACGACTGGAAGACATTTTAGATAAACTAGGTAGAGCTAAATGGTTTTCAACACTAGACATGATAAGCTCTTTTCACCAAATTAAATTAGACAAAGACTCAAGACCATTGACAGCATTTTCTACACCACAAGGACATTACCAATTCAAACGCCTGCCATTCGGATTAAAAATCTCATCAAATAGTTTTCAGAGAATGCTAACGATTGCACTCTCAGGACTGGAATCTGAGGCATTTCTCTATGTAGATGATATAATCGTGTACGGATGCAGTTTGAATCATCATAACCAAAGTTTGGTAAAGGTTTTAGACAGACTACAGAAATATAATTTAAAGCTTAATCCCAAGAAATGTTGTTTCTTGAGATCAGAAGTAATTTATTTAGGACATTTAATAACAAAGGACGGTGTAAAGACTGACCCATCAAAATATGAGGTAATCAAAAATTATCCAACACCAAAGGACTCGGACGAAGTCAGACGTTTTGTAGCATTCTGTAACTACTACAGAAAATTTATTCCAGATTTTGCAGACATCGCTAAAGATCTGAATGCTTTATTAAAAAAATCAGTACAATTTGTATGGACAGAAAAATGTCAGCATGCTTTTGATGATTTGAAAGAGAAGTTGATGAATCCTCCGGTACTACAATACCCGGATTTTGACAAACCTTTCATTTTAACAACAGACGCCTCTAACTACGCGTTAGGTGCAGTTTTATCTCAAGGCGAAATAGGTCAAGATTTACCTATCTCTTACGCTAGTAAATCACTGCAGAAGCATGACATCAATAAGCCTGTAATAGAAAAAGAACTTTTGGCAATACATTGGAGTATAAATTTCTTTAGACCATATCTGTATGGTAGAAAGTTCATAGTAGTGACAGACCACAGACCTTTAATTTCATTGTTTTCATATAAAAACCCATCATCAAAGATGACACGTATTAGACTAGATTTGAGTGATTACGATTTTTCAATTGTTTACAAGAAAGGCAAGATGAACACGAACGCAGACGCACTCTCAAGAATAGAAATTAATACAGACATTTTAAGACAAATGATACCTAAAGACAATGATATAAATGAGACGAAAATTCTAGCAACAACGAGAGCGATGAGAAATAATGAGGCAAATAAAGAATTAAATAATACGGAAAATAAAGAATTAGATAGTGAGAAAAATATAATGAAAGATAAAAGAAAAAGTATTAATAATAAGCGCTTAGACGGAACAGTTTTGGAGAATGACAACCCTCAGAAGCCTGATCAACTTCAAATATGGGATTGTACATCCATAAACGACGTCAAAAATATAAGAAAACTGCAGTTTAACGAAATTGATAGAATTGAAAGTATTGAAAATATAAATATATATATTGAGAAGAATATTGTGCACATAGGATGTAATGACAATTCATCGAAACCAGTTTCGACCATGAAGAAGTTGCATACCCAAAGTATAAATAATGAATATAATAAGCTAGCGAGATTCAGTGATAAATCAGCGAAACTAGATTCGATACTGATGAAACTGATATCAAAAATGAATAAAGAAAATATAAAGGAATTAGCACTTGCAAGTGAAGATGAAATATTTAGAACGTATACAAAAGAAGAATTTAAGAGCTCGTATAAAAGAATAAAGATAAATAACAAAAGTCCTCAGTTGAAAATATTAATATACAATGCCCCAAAGAAAATAAAAGATGACATATTGAAATATAAACTGATTGATGAGTTCCACAATGCCACACACGCAGGCCACTTAGGAATAAGAAAAACAATTATAAAATTGAAACAACGGTACATTTGGAAAGGCATGACCAGGATGGTAAAGAAATTTATATCATATTGTGAAAGTTGTAATAAGAATAAACAAACAAAACACATAAAAGAACCACTTACGATATCAAACACTCCAAACAATAGTTTTGAGGTCATATCTATTGACACTGTAGGTCCACTTCGAATTTCAAACGACTATCGTTACATTTTGACGATACAATGTGAGTTGACTAAATTTGTCGTAGCACACCCCATGCCGACAAAAGATGCAGTTACGACAGCAAAAACACTTGTAGAGCAATTTGTTTTGAAATATGGTCAATTTAAAGTACTTAAATCGGATAGAGGAACAGAATTTATGAATGAAGTAATGCGTAATGTATGTGCATTGTTAAACATTAAACAAATATTTTCAACGCCATACCACCATGAAACACTAGGCTCAATAGAAAGAAACCATAGAGTTCTAAATGAATTTTTGTTAACTACATCAAATGATTATGAATGGGATAAGTGGATTCCATATTTTACTTTTGCCTATAACACTTCACCACATGTAGACACGGGCTACACGCCTTTTGAACTAGTATATGGAAAATTACCATGCTTTCCAACTGACACTTTAGAAAACAAAACAAAAATTTATAACTATGAAGACTACGTACAAGAGTTACGCATCAGATTACAATTTGCCTTAAGGAAAACAAAACAATTACTAATAAAATCTAAAGAAAGAAGAGCTATAACAAATAGAAATAGTAATGGGTTGAATCTAAGAATAGGAGACTTAGTCTTAGTAAGAGTAGAAAATAGAAGAAAGAATCAAAGTCCATACAAAGGTCCATTTAGGATAATTGATATAAACGGTGTTAACACAACCATAGATTATAACGGTATGGAAAAAACCTACCACAATAATAATTTAAAACCCTTTAAAACACTATAAATATATGTCATATTTAACTTTATATTTTACCACACATTTACTACAATATTTTTATAATTATTATCTAACATATTTTAATATAATCATAAGAAAATCAAACTAAATCTATAAGAGATATATATTTTTTTTAATTCCAACTAGAATAAAAATCAATAATAAAAAGTCCAACTATAACAATAAGAAAAGTATGTAACGGTATTATGGAGGAAGTAAGAAAAATCACTCGTAATTTTTCTCTTAAGGGTGAGGGTGTAGTGTACCTCACATGTCTACAATGCATACACATATCATACCGAACAACATTTACTATTAGCATTCATTTGAGTAACATACGTTTAATGCATTTCGTTGACACATTTGGGTAGTGTCAAATTAACTCTATGCATTTCTTTGTGCTGCACACTGATTGGTCAAATGAGAAGTATGTCATTTGAAACTCCATGATACCGAATATAATATTATGTAATAGGTTAAGAATTATTTTCATAAGTTGTATATAAACTGGCATGATCCCAGAATAAAATAGACATTATTGTATGAAAAACTAAACTGGCAACAACTGCCTTAGTTTTATTCAATGATAATAAGTCTCCTAGTGCCCTTACGAGAAATTGTAAGATCGGCATAAAATTAGCTCCAACCAGTGGCACATTTGCCGGTTGAAAAATATATATAGACAAGCATTACACTATAATTTGGCGCGCAGCCTCTCTGAAAACATCATCTTTAAATTTGAAGCAAAGGCAGAAGCTAAAGAAAAAAGCCATGCTGGATGATCAATTGGAAGGACTGAAAAATATACCAATCCCAACAATTTCTTCAAATCTGAAGAGCCTTACAGCATTTCTGTTGCGCGCACCTCATTGTCTCACTCTAAATGCACATTGGTTTTGAAGTCGCCAAAACCCACCGCTAGTAGTGAGATAGTGATTCGGCCGATGACGACTAGGAACCTCTTACACATCTCAGTGAATTAAAGTGTGCTTTAAACTAAATAAAAATACCAAATATTTGTATATTTTTTTGCGTTTATGAATGCACTACACTCCAATCTTACAATATAATAAAAAAACAACAACATTTTTCACAACAACGGTAATATCTTAAAGAAAAACAAAATTTACTTTATTTTTTGTGCTCAAAACATAATCGGACATCAATGCAATATCAATACTTTAAATCTCGAAAAGAAACAATAAATATACTCGTATGTTCATACACATACGGTTCGATCTCTTATTTTGTTTTTATATAAGTAAAATTGATATTTATGTTCGCTTAAATTAGACTGGTTGCACCCGCGATTATTTTGTGTCGCACCCGCGATTATTAAAAATATTAATTATTCATTGTTTATTTGCATTTTGCTTAGAGTTTTTATTTGATGTCCTTTGTTACTGTAATACATTTCAAAATATTAAGTCATACCATATTAAATTAGAGGTTTGCCGAACTTCATCAAACGCTCGTTTTTGACAACAACCTCTAATCAAACCCATTTAAATTATATGGGTTTGATTAGAGGTTGTTGTCAAAAACGAGCGTTTGATTCAGTTCGGTACAAATCAAGTAGATTTAAGTCTTTTTTGTTTGAGATCTAGAAATGTTGGGCCAAATTTGTTGCACCCGTGATGGCAATTCGAACCTTCCTCCTGGCTTTTAAAGTATCATATGCACATTTTTATTAATTAATTTAAAGTCAAAATATAAAAATGTTGTCTGTTAAAGGCTAACTTGATTGAAAATGTTTTTTATTTAATTAGGTTAAACTAAAATAGGTATATAAATGTTGCACCCGCGATAATGGAATAACCCATATGTAGCATATCTTGGCATTATTTATTTTAATCAAAGGATTTATTCATTCAAAATAATAATTAATCCTAAAATTCATATGAATGGTTAAATAGGAATTCAACAATTGACTTTTTGGTACATGTACATATATGAATATAAAAATGCACTAAATTAAAATCCCTTCAGCGAATTAGCCACTTTTGCAATGAAGTTCTTGGTTCTTTCATTTAGCAACGCGTTTTTAGTGGCATGAATCTCCTAAGAACGAAAATTCGAAATAGAATAATGAAAACACTATGAATTCGCTACTTTATATTAGGCAAGTTTTAAAATAACGAATGATCTCTATTAATATTTATATAGGCTAATTGTTCTAACTTTGTTAAAATCTCAGAAAAACATGATGATAAATATTCCTAGGCACAAAGGAAAGTCAACATCAGTTTTATTCAACTTACACAGCAGAGCAGAACAGCTATTTTCGAAAGTCGCAACACTTTCATCTTCAGTGCTCATGTGTATATTGTGTTTGTCACCACTTTTTGTGTGGCTTAGTTGAATGTGAATTTACACAAATTTTATTGTGAAAAACAGTCCGAGAACTGTATCAACCTGATGTTAACACGTTTTTGTTTTAATACCTGTGTTACCGTTTGATTATTTTCTTCATGTCCCATTTTTCTGAATTTTTTGTTCCATCATACCTAAGTCAAACTTTTATGGTTCGAATTTTATACTTAAATACATGTGAACGTTTTAATGATCTCATTGAAAAGTGAGATAAGAATATATATTATAATGGTATATCGAAGGAACCTGAAGAATATTCATTGGGTGACTTATTTAATTAATAATTTAATTTATAAAATAAGTTATATAAATTGTATTGAAATACCAATTAAAAGCCATTTATAGTTGAAGTTACTTTGACTTTTTGCTAATATTATAATAATTCAATATGATATTGAATTTACTGATACCTTTTCTTAAAAAAAACCTTTTTTATGAATGTACATATACTTCAATATATTTTGTTACTTTTTAATCAGTTTTTTTCATTGAAATGATGTGCAATATGTGTTTATAGGGAAGCATTATAAAAAATAAACAATTTTTTTAGATATACTATCTAAAGTAACAAAAGTTAATACAATTAAGATTTTGGTATTATTATTTTGCAGTTTAGGATTATTTATAGCATATTTTAGCATTATTTTAAAGCCAATTTAGCTGTAAAATATTTTTATATGGCCACACTGGTACTGAAGTATGTTCGACAGTGTAACGTAAATTTGGCCGTCGAGCAGGTCGGCTGACATGTACGATAGAGCTCTACCGAACTGAATCAAACGCTCTCAAACGCTCGTTTTTGACAAGAACCTCTAATCAAACCCATGTAATTTAAATGAGTTTGATTAGAGGTTCTTGTCAAAAACGAGCGTTTGAGAGCGTTTGATTCAGTTCGGTACAGCTCTAATGTACGCCAGTGTAATAGGGCTACAAGCAAAAACATTAAGAGTGAGCTTCATTTAAAAAGAAAACACGCTTTTTCTAATCAACAAATTCCACGTCATCCAGATATTTCATAAAGTTTTGTATAAATTTGTGAGGTTCATTGTTAACTTGAACTGCAGATCTTTAGCAGTTATCACCATAAACGGAACCACTGCTAAGCCGATCGAAAATCTTACCATTTTTTTTCCACAAACTGAGCTGTTGAAAGGGCCCCTTCTGCAGAACAGTTCTTAAATTGTGTAGTTTTGCATATTGCTGTAATAGCAGCTGAACCCGCTCAGCTAAAAAATTAAGTTGCGAATTTCGCGCAAATTTTGCAAATTATACTCCAATTAGAAAACAATGCTTTTACCATAAAAACACACTCATACTTTAGTTCTTACAAAACTTGTTGTTTCGAATATATTTATTAAATCTAAACTCTGATTATACCTTAACTCTTTTCGTATGATGATTTCGCCCATAATCAAAACCATTTACTTAGAATATCTTTCGTCCAACTATGTGCATTTTTGCTTTACGACCTCAAACGTATTATTCATTAAAAATATATGCATGTGAATATCAAAATGAAAACAATTATTCGTATTAATGTAGGGTAAAGAATATGGATTTTATTTGTGTAGAAACAAATAAATATCGACTTGCACCGAAGTGTTAATACCCACATATATGTGCAATATCTGATGCAATTTTTGAGGACTACTTTCAACTTCGTAAAATAGTATTTAAATTCAAATTACTTTATTGACAATAAAACATATTAATATGTTTTGTTGTAGACCTTTTTGAATAAATTTGTCTATTTGTGATTTCTATCTTGAGGTCTTTTTTATAATAAAATAATATTAAAAATTTTTTTCTTATTTTAATATATATTTATTCCAATATTTCGACCAACTCTGTTGGTCATCTTCAGGGAATTACAACAAACAAAAAACAAAAACAATAAACTACTTTATAGTGATAACCAGAACTCACTGATAACTTTGCCTTTTTTTAATTTTCTTACGTTTTTATTTCATTCTAAAATTGCAAACCAAGTGAGTTCTTGTTATGACTTTGATGTTTGTTTAGGCTTCCCATTTATTAATGTGGAAGTTTGAAATAAATATCTTTAGTTATTCTAAGACATGTTGGGTAAAGTTTCCCTGATGATCTGCATTAGCCCCAGTGAAATGCGCATAGGAACTAGCTAAAACCCCTCAATTGATCACATTGAGTTTTAATAAATAGTTTTTGGGAAAAAAGAATCAGCACGAAAATAAAAGTTAAAGAGTTAAAACGACTATTCCCAATAACATGTAATAATTTAATTAGCGAGTGCCCGCGAGTTAATTCCTTGAATGAATAAAAAAAATTTAAATAAATTCTTTTCACAAAGAAACGTGTGTTTCTTTATTATTCATATTCTTAAGACTAATTACATTATTTTCCTTATCATCTATATATATTAATAATTATGTTTAGTATTCTTTGTTGAGACTGCAAGAAGCATATTTTAAGATTTCTTTGTCTGTTATCTAAAGCACATTTTCTTATTTTAAATATTTTCTTATAACTAGGTATCTTAATGTACACCAACATATGTTTTTCACTTAGTTCTTTGTTTTATTATTAGTGATAAATATAGTTTCGATTTCCCTTTGTTTCTTATCAGTAAAGATGTACCTTTATTATCAGTTGCTACATAATACATTTATTTGGGTAATGTTTGTTCATGCCATTTTCTTATCAGTAAAGATGTACCTTTCTTATCAGTAATTATATATGAAAGAGGTTTATCGAGGTATAAACTCTCCTCCCTCTTAAAATAAAGTGTCCTCACTTTTTCTAAACAGTACTCCTTTCTGTTCTTAATTTTTGCAAAGCCCAAACGATAGCTAAGTTCGTGAAATAAATACTATTGGTTTTTTATGCTGGAAGAGAACTGCGCCGATGGCAAAGTTACTTGCGTCGGTAGTTAACTCGAATGGTTCAGAAAATTCAGGTTGGAATAATTCGACCTGTGCTTGAAGGGCGTCTTTTATTTTATTTAATGCGTCTAGTACTGCTTGGTCGAGATTTATTTTTACTTTTGTACTTTGATTTTTACTAATTCTGCCATTACCTCCTCTGAGATGTATTGTGAGTGGTTTTACAATAGCTGCGAAGTTTTTAATAAATTTCCTGTAGTAACTTGCTAAGCCTAGGAATGATCTAAGTTCCTTTAAATTTGTAGGAACAGGATAGTTTTTTTTTGTTTCCACCTTATTAGGGTCTACTATTATTTTATTCTGCTTAATGATGTGTCCTAGATACTCTACAGAGTCCTGAAAGAAGTGCGACTTTTCATCGGAAATTTTCATGTTAGCGTTGTGGAGTGCATTAATTATAATGGAGATGTGCTCCATGTGTTCTTCGTGTGAGGAGGAATATATTAGCACGTCATCTATATAAACATATGCAAACTTTCCTATATACGGATGCAGAATATCGTCTATGCATCGTTGAAAAATGGAAGGAGCGTTTTTAAGACCAAACGGCATCCTTAAAAATTCATACTTTACACCGTTCGCACTGAATGCTGTTTTTTGCCTGTCCGATTCTTTTAAAAGAATTTGATGGAGTCCTGATTCTAAATCTAACGTGGTGAATACTTTTGCTTTTCCCAAGTTCTGGATTGTCATTCCAACATCTGGTAATGGTCGGTAATTGTTTGAGCGTTTAGCTTCTGGAAATCAACTACCATTCGCCTTTTGGGTTTTCCTTCTTCATCGGTACCCTTTTTTGCAACTGTCCAGATGGGGGAATTGTACGGACTCCTACTTGGCTGAATAACTTTATTATCCAGTAATTTCTGTATTTCATTATTAATAAACTCGTTATCCGATATTGGATAAGGGTATTGTCTTACATAAATAGGGTCTTCAGATTTTGTTCTGATAGATGCCTGAATGGTTGAGTAAATGGTAATACTTCGTTAGTTTCCCTATTCCTTTGCATTATTTTTTCAATATCTTTCCTATAAATTTCGTTTTTAATTGTATAATTTATCTTTTCCCCATTTTTTCTTAAATTATATATATATATATATATATATATTAAGCTATAGTAGAAGAGATTGATCTCTGCCTTGATTGATCCTAACCCCTGTTCTCCTAAAAGCATATCAAATTCTTGAAAGGCCTCTGTTTTATAGAAAGTTAAATGGTGGTTTAAAACAGTAATAATTTTTTTCGTATTTACCACTGAATATCCATGAATTGTTTTGACTTTCACCGGATTAATTTTTATTGGTTTCCCTATCTTACAACTAGTACTAATATAATTACTTGTAGCTCCCGTATCTATTAAAATATTTATTGATCTACCTGTTTCTCTGCAAGTGCGTTGTAGACATGGCAAACCATTTACTCTCCTAAAAAAGCACTTCCGGTTTCAAGATCGTCTTCGCTGTATTGAGGCTGGAGTGATTGAAGATCCTCGTCCTGTGTCTGGTGTACTCGTTGAACCTTATTAAAGTTGTGGGTTGAAAAATTATTTTCCCTCTTCACAGGATTTTGATTGTTGCGGAATGGATTATGATGTGTAGTAGTGTTTTGTTGAAGATTTTTGTTACCCCATCTTTGTTGTTGCGGGAAATTTGTAGGCCTTGTGTATTGCGTTGAGTTGTCGACTTCCATTGGTTCTACCTGGTTTCTTCGTAATGCCGCAAAACTGTGGTGTCGTTGTTGAACCTGATGTGATGGCTTTAGTTGGCGGTGTTCGTTACCTCCATGATGTATATGCCGTTGTTTATTACGATATTCCTATCGTCTTACGTTGGCATTTTCAAAATGACGATCTTCGTTGTCGTGGTAAATGGTGCTGGCAATGGCATAATCTTCTCCCAGACTCTTTGGTTGGTTAGCATAGAGGATTCCTTTTGTGTAATTGCTTCTTAATCCCATCATAAAAGTGCGGATCGCATCGTCGTTGGCATCTGATAGTCTTCCTCTTCTCATACTCTCATCTGAGGTTTCGATTTTTTGTTGTATGAGGGTTAATGCTTGATGGATTTCATCGTGGAATTCGGTCAGAGTTTTGTTCCCCTGCTTAATTCTAGTCATAATTTCTTTTAATACGTACAAAGGACGTTTATCCGCATACGTATAGTCTAAGCGGTTTATTATGGCATAGAAATTTAGTTCTGTCCCGTTTACGGATAAAACTTTTGATGCAGCGCCAATAATTTTTGCACGTATAATGAATATGCAGTTATAGTATCCGGGGCTATTTAAAAATTGTTTAATATTTTCCATTTGGGTCCATACTTGATTTCTCCATGGGTTATATTCCCCTTCCAGCCCACAGAATGTTGGTAAACACTTGAAGATTTCTGTGTTAATTTGAGTGGCACTCGTTATGTGTGGTTTTAGGGCAGGCGTTGCTGGAATCGTGGTTACAGCAAATGGTGTATTGCCTTTCAATGTTTCGAAGTCTGTTTTCAGGGATGCTAGTTGTTCAGTTAGTGCCTGAATATGAGCTAGGAGTGTTGCAGCTTCCGTCATGTTCATATCTTCTTCTAGTAGGCCTCTTGAGTTAAATATTTGCTGTCGTTTTGCGTGCGAACCCAGTGTGAATTTTTTACTTTCACTACAATGTTCACTTTCTCGAAGTATTTGAAACTTTTACTTTTTTTTAGTTTTTGTTCAATTTTTCAGAAATTTTGTTTTTAATATGTCCAATTTTTCAGGAATTTATTTTTATTATTTCCAATTTTTCAGGAATTTATTTTTATCCTTCTTCAGGATAGTGGAATTTTTATTTGGCTGGGAATACAAGATTATTTCGCTTGCATCCCGGTTGAGCCCACAGTTAATTCCTTGGTAAAGGAATAAATCAAAAAAATTTTAATAAATACTTTTCACACCGAAACGTGTGTTTCTTTATTATTCATATTCTTAAGACTAATTACATTATTTTCCTTAACATCTATTTATATTAATAATTATGTTTAGTATTCTTTGTTGAGACTGCAAGAAGCATATTTTAAGATTTCTTTGTCTGTTATCTAAAGCACATTTTCTTATTTTAAATATTTTCTTATAACTAGGTATCTTAATGTACACCAACATATGTTTTTCACTTAGTTCTTTGTTTTATTATTAGTGATAAATATAGTTTCGGTTTTCCTTTGTTTTTTATCAGTAAAGATGTACCTTTATTATCAGTTGCTACATAATACATTTATTTGAGTAATGTTTGTTCACGCCATTTTCTTATCAGTAGAGATGTACCTTTATTATCAGTAATTAAATATGAAAGAGTATTATCGAGGTAGTGACTCGCGCCTAAGCAACTTACGTTGTCAACACTCTAAATAAATTGTTTTTACATTAATACAATTATTAGTTGTTGTTGTTCTTTATTTCTCTTACAACTACAATTAGAGAAAAAAGCCAACCAATTGTAGAATGAAATAAAAACGTAAGAAATTTAAAAAGGCAATGTGATCAGTGAGTTGTTATTAAGATTTTGATGTTTGTTTAGGCTTCCCATTTATTAAAGTGGAAGTTTGAAATAAATATCTCTAGTTATTCTAAGACATGTTGGGTAAAGGTTCCCTGATGATCTGCATTAGCCCCAGTAAAATGCGCATAGGAACTAGTTAAAACTACTCAATTGATTACTTTGAATTTTAATAATCATACTATTATTTACATTTTTAATTCAATCTATTTTTAAATATATTTAACGGGGTAATATTATTTTTTAAGGTCCTTTTTACTTTCCATTCGAAGAGTTTTCTTACAACTTTCTAATGTCACTGGCATAACTCATTCACGATTCTTTTCTATAAATCGTTTTGAAACACTCGTTAATAATTGTACATGTCTTTCTGGTCCTTGTATGTGCATTGGAGTTTGTGGATCAGCCAGTGGTTGTTCATCGAAATTTAAGTATTTTACCAAGTGATCATACGGAATCTGTCAAGTAAATGCTGGTTCAAATAATATAGCGTCTTTATTCATATCAACCATATTGACATAATCGGTAGCATCGAAATTTAAGATATATTTTTTGTAAGCTCTAAGTTTAGTTGGATCGTACTATTTTTCTCGATAGTGTAAAATCTTTTTGATAGCTCTATCCCGAATTGCTTTTCGATCATGAAATAACATTGTCAATAACATATTTTCTGGATGTGCGTGAACAATGTGAAATAACATTGTTAATAACATATTTTCTGGATGTGCGTAATATAAATTTGTTTGAATTATACCAGTAGTATGTTTATGTCTTTTCGGTATCAAGTTTCCCATACAAAATGGCTGCTCATGCTGACAGTGTTGCCAAGTTGTGTTTTTTGTTTCAAAAATGGTTGGTCATGCTGACAGTGCTACCAAGTTGTGTTGTAGTGGAGCACTTTATAGAAGATAAGGTTTTTTGTGTTACTCTTTTATTTTGGGAGTTTGGCTGGTTGGTAATTACATATAAAGATGTATGTTTGTATTATATTGTTTAGTATTTATACTCGTACACATACAAACATTCTTATAAAGACATGCATACACAAGTATCCAAATATGTATGCATAAATACATATGTATATATATATATATATATATATATATATATATATATGTAAATATATGTATGTACATAAATTTTTACAGATAAATAAAACCATATTAATTCTGCCGCATGGTTTTCAATATAGTTTGATATCGAAATGCTGGATACATGAGTGTAAATAAAATATTTACCCTTGACAACGAAATAAATACATTAAAATTTTATTAAAAAATGTAAAATACATATATATAATTTTAATTCAAAATGTATAGCAATGAAAAATACAAATTATAAATTTATACTAAGTTTTAAACATTAACTGATAAGAACACATATGCGTTAGCTGTAGTTGTGAAATTTCAAACATGTTGTTTTTAACTGATAACAACACATTGTGTTTTAAAGGGCATTATATATATTTTGTATTTACCATTCTGTTGCTAAGAATGGCAGTTGACTTCAAATGGCTTGATGTTTCATGAAACTTGTCGAATAATTCAAAACAAAAATTTAAAACAAACGAAATAGAATGAATAGAATCAAACAGGTTTGATGTAACGAGACCATTCGAAAACAAATAGAAACGAAACAATGTTTGATTCCTTTTTTTCGAATGTTTTTTACATTTGTATGTTTTAATAAGAAAACACGAAACATAGAATTGACAATTGTCATTCGTTCTATAGTTGGAAAGAAATTTATAAGTAAGAATAACTATTGTTTATAATAAAAATTATTTTGAGTGAAAAATATATTAAAATTATAATGTATGTATGTATATAAACATAAATATATGTATAAGATATTTTTTGTTAAAAAATTTTTAGCGTTGATTCACAAAACATTTGATTTGATTTAAGAAACAAATGAATAGTTTGAAAGCACATTCGAGACATTTGAAGGTACACTATGGTATTTACCCTTGACAATGAAATAAACGATTGTATTGAAATATGTATTTACCCTTGACAATGAAATAAAGACATTTATATTTTAATAAAAATATATATTAAAATACAAATAAATCTTAAGCAATTGAAATATGTGTATTATGTATTATTACACTTTATAAAAAATACAATTTTTGCATTTATATAAACTATAGAAATTTATTAGTTTTCTTGCTTCTTCTTGGAATTCGAAATTTTTTCTTCTATAATTCGCACAGCGACAGGTATCAGATCCACATCTAGTGGTTTCTTTAGACCAAACACAATCCTCATAATGTTCAGCAAATTCATTTTTATTTATTTTCATATTGTTTGTATGCTCAAAATATGATTGAATGTTAAGTTCGTTGGAAATGATGTTGGAGAAATTTTTTAGGAAATTGTATATATCTTTTAGTAGCATATTGTTAATTACTGAATACTCATATGTAATGTTTGTGAATAGTCTTTAACGTTAATTGTTCTTGTATTTATATCATTTATACCGCGACTAACTATACGACTTCAATTCTCTTGATAATCGCTTTCATATGGAAATATATCGTTACCCATTTCATCGCTATATTCAAAACAATAAATATTGAGTTTGCGATAAGCATAGTTACTATAATATCTACATCGCAGTCTTAATCTTCATATTTTAAGTTGAAGTGTCGATAGAATACCCCAGAACTTTCAATTATACCACCAATATTATTTGCCTTTTCAATCAAATCCATCCTAAAAGCTTCGATTGCTTCATCTATAGTAAAGTGTTTATATCCTACCCTAAAATATTTTTCAATTCAACTTCTTCAATTTCACAATATTGCTATATTCACACTTAACTATAATAAATCATAAAATAAATACAAACAAATCAGTTTTCATTAAAAATCATTTATTTGTCTTAATATAATTTTTACAATATTTTTTTATTTCATTGGTAAGAGGAATCTATTCAAACATTCTATCATGTATAATTAAACAATATGCAGATGTTCCGGTTGGTATATTATTAAGCGTTTTCAATTCAATACGAATATTTATTGGTCCAGTTTTAGCAGTCTCATTTTGATGTGTTACATCTAAGACAATTATTGGCGCTATTGTTTTAAAGTCTTCTCGTGATAGTAGGGCTTGTGGATCTCGCGAATAGTAGCTTTGTTGAAACTTTTGATACATATCGTATGGTAGTGCAAACCGATTTCGATCACCTTTATATTTGTTAAATCAAATGTTGAAATGTGTTATTATCATTGTTGTGAAACGCTAACAGCAGGAAACGTGGTCTTTCATTTTCACTAGCAAGCTTAACATTCCATAATACAGTAGTGGTTTCTGAAAGTGAAGGATAGTAATACATATCCCAACTTCTAAAAGATACATTTAGTGCCCTGCGGTTATTAATTGCTTTTAACATTTCCAATTTGTGAACATCATCAAGTTGAACATGTGGCAATTTCCATGTAACATTCAGAATGGTTAACTTAGCTTTTTCAGTTAATACCTTAGATTTAAAAACTTGTTTATCAGATTTTGCTCTCAACAAGATTAATTCATGTTTCGAATGAACTATTATTTTATTAAAATCTTCAGCAAATCTTAGCAAATTTTTCAATGGCACACAAAAATTTAAATAACCGCTATAAGTACAAGATTTTTGTCACTATTGATTCGAGCCCATCCAGCATTAATCAAATTATTGCTTTCAGATGTATTTAACGAAACATAGTTTTTAATTTCTGATGAAATTCCTAAATGTCGTGTACGATCAATTTCTATTCCATTTAATTCATATCGAATCTCATCAAAGAGGTGATCCATACAATTGTTCAGTAGTTGTATATTTGTAGAGATTGTTGAGTCTTCTTTTATTACATAGCCTTCAATATAAAGCATGCTTTCGTTTGGTAAAACATATAAATCGTGGTTTTGTATTGATATTCGGATTTCATCATTGTTTTTGAAAGATTGTAAGTATGAATTATAGCTGTAATATTCTTTTTTAATAATTGAATTATCAAATTGTGGTTTCTCTAATATATTAAATAAACTATTCATTTAAAATCCCAAAGTTTTATTTAAAGTGTTTCGTTGATGTTTGCTTGTTTGATATATCAGCTTTTTATTATACAACTTTCGTTTACCAGAAGAAACTCTACTTGATGTGTCTTGTGTTGCGGATGATGACAGAGTGATTGGTGAATCCTTATACAAACTATTTTTGTTGAATATAATCATTCTTTTATAGGTTTCAAATGTAATCTAATAGATATTTTTTCTCCACGAAAATGTTTCCGTCCTGATCGGAACTCTTAAAACCAGTGCAGATAATTCTCTCGAATTAACAGGTATATATATTGGATTAGCCGGTCTTTCTGTTATTTTATATCCTGGACTAACGTCAAGTGAAAACTGAAGAATAGTATGTGGTGACACGTTATTTATATATGATCCATTCACAATATTACATTCAATGATTACTGTAGTAATGTTACAAACGTATTCAAGTTTTCATTAATATAAAGATTACCTTCATTAGTCAAATCATGATAATTATCTTTAACTAAATCAACTATATCAGAAAACTCATACGATCCCACAGGAATCTCTATTCTATTCTCTCTATAATCACCAATATGAAATAAATTATTTTCAACATTTGATATTGTATTATAGGTATCAAAGCTTATTAATCCACAAACATAATTCTTATCCAACACAATGGGAGGGAAATAGTTTGCCGCAAGTAATAATGAATGTACGTTTAACGTTAATGTTAACGACATCTTAACGTTCGGTGAATGAATAAATCAGTTTTAAATTAATACTATTTCCTTTATGGTAATGTATCGGTAGCCTTAATCCAGGAATTGTGTTTTGATGAAAAGCCTAACCATTTAACATATATCATGCTTCCTTTTCTCTTTAAAACTCTTTCAACTAAATATGTTTGTGGATATTTTGCTTTCATCAGCTCAAATTCATATAAACCACCTTTAACTTCATGTTTTTGATAGTCTTCTAAAATATATGTTTTAGGATTTGTGTTTCGTATAGTTTTAAAATTGAAAATTTCTGTAGTCCAATTTGGTGTATAACCTTTTTCAAATACATGTTTATATTTACTTATTCGACCATCATCACCAACCCTAAACTTTGGTTTTTTTTTAATTTTTAAATTATTATAGACCGTATCTAAAAGAGATTTCTCATTAGATGAATTCACTACATTAGGTGACATTTTTATTGTTCTATGAAATGTATCATTATATTTATCAACGAGTTCTTTATACATATTTATCCATTTATACGATCCTTGATAGCTAAACTCTTTCCACATCATGGTTTTTAATGTTGAATAATGTTTAATTGAATATGTTTCCATTAATCGTTGAAATTGATTATTATAGAACTCTTTACCATTATCTGTTTGCAAGTTTTTTGGATGACGATTACTATTATTAAAAATACTTTTCACAGCATTCGTTACATATAAGGCAGTTTTGTTTTTTACCGCCACAGCCCATGCTTTCTTCGAAAATGTGTCTATTACAGTTAGCAGATATCGATATCCGTGTTCTTTGTTTCATAATTCCCCATCTCAATTAGATCTCGCTCTTTTATGTAGCTCATCCACTATTTCTCTTTTATCATTATTCATGTTATATATATATATATATATATATATATATATTATTCTAATCGTATAAATTTATTTAAAACTCATTTAGTAAATTATATTAGCTTTTCTAAGTTCTTCAATTATATATATTATTTCGTTTTTCTGATTATTATGACCAGCACCCTCTGATGAAAGAAGTAAACGGTGTCTGTTAACTAATTCATTTGGATTATACCAATATATATATAGTTGGGTTTACTACGTTTATATACATTGAAAATTACGTTTATATACATTTGTAGTCATTAAGATTTCTTTATAATTCTCTAAATCTTTTTCAGTGTAATGTAAAGGTTTTGAATGAAATAATAATTGATTTAATCCTGGTGTCATATTCCACTTTGTACTTCCTAATTGAAAATAGTTGTCATCATTAAATTTTAGTTCGTTATTTGCATATCGCCAATTTCCATAACCATTAACTTTATCTATTTGATTATTATTTAGAAGCAATTTAATATTTTTTTGAAGTGTAGATTTAGTATTATCATCATTTTCAATAACTTGATTATAGTCTTCAGCATCATCATAATTATCAGAACTTTCATCGAAACTATTACCATTTGATAGTGGTGTAAGCGTTGTATCTGTTTTATCTTCATTGGATTGATTGTATTCTGCTCCATAATTATCTGATCGATCATCATCATCATAATTTTTTTCCTCTTTTAACTCGCGTTTAGAAGTTTTTTTTAGATTTCATCTCATCTTTCAACAAAATTTTTGATTGATAATCAGCCATTTTTTCACTTATCATATTCAAAGGTTTAGTGATGGGTTTAAATGAATCTTCTAATAAATTATTTGTATCTACTTCATTTAATTTAATTTTTTTAAGCTTTTCCTTTAATATTTTTGTCTGAACAATATCTTTTAACAATTTATTATTAATTTTAATCTGTTATGTATCTTATGACGATCTGCTTTATATCTGATCTTTATCTGGTCTGTATCTGGTTTATATCTGGTTTATATCTGGTTATGACCTGGTTATGACCTGGTTTGTGTCTGGTTATGACACGGTTTGTATCTGGTTTATATCTGGTTATGACCTGGTTTGTATCCGGTTATGACCTGGTTTGTATCTGGTTTATATCTGATTATGACCTGGTTTGTATCTGGTTATGACCTGGTTTGTATCTGGTTTATATATGCTTATGGTCTAGTTTGTATAAATTTGTTAAAACCTTTTCTATATCTTCCTTTATTTTTCGCATCATCCTTGCTTACAACTACAAATCCATATTTATCTCTCCAACACTCCCCACAAATCTTTGTAAACTCCTTAAACGATATATCACCAATAACATGATCATAATAAATATGTCTTAAGTTCATTTCATCTTGTTTAAATATTATAATTGTATTTGCATTGTCATTTGTATAAGTGTGACATAGATAAAAATAATCAATATGCTTGTGTCTCCCCATACAAAAGTAATCTCTTATAGTATTATGTTTTTCACAAATGGCATCATCGAATATAATTATAGAATGTGGTTTTGCTTCAGTCGGACTTAGAATTTTTTCATTTTCGGAAATTTCGGAAAACGTAAACAGATTAATCTCTTTTATTGGATTAATTAATTTCTTTAGATAAATATACTTTGGTTGATATAAAGATTTAGAATAAATGTAAATATTTTTAAAGACAAAACCATTAGGGCTTTCTATTAAACTAATCATTACATTAGTTTTTCCACAGTTTGAAGGGCCTACAATTAGTGCTCGTATTGAATTTGGTAACAATGTACTATGTACAATCTTTTGTTTATTTTCTTGCGTTTTATCTGCGTTTCATTTTTAATTAATAGTTTAAATCAGACACAACTATAATAAAAATAGTTATAAATTATAGTAAAATCTATAAACGAGATCAGTATAAGACTGGAAGAGGTTTCGTTTACAACTTAATAAATAATTTACCAGTAGAGCTACATTTACCTGGATATCAGTTTTGTGGTCCTTGAGAAACGATTGAAAAGAGGAGGTAGAGGGATAAATTTATTGGATGCGGCTTGCAAAGAACATGATGTTGCATACTCACAATCAAATGATATTAATAAAAGACATCAAGCTGATAAAATACTAGTTGAAAAGGCTTCGCAATGAGTAAAATCTAAAGATAGCGATTTAAAAGAACAAGCAAACGCTTGGCTTGTAACGAATGCAATGAAAGTTAAAGTAAAATTTGGACTAGTTATGACGAGAAATAAATCTCGTAAATTGAAAAAACAAAAGAAAAAAGCATGTGATCAAAAACTGTTTTCATCTACTGTAAAAAATACATTGAAGGTTTTAAGAAATGAGAAGCCTGTTAATATAAATGATGCTGTTAAAATTGCAAAAAAAGCTATTAATTTAAATTTTAAAAGCAAAAAGAGATATTAGTATATCGAGTATACCGAGAGTTATATCTATACCTAAAATTGGTGGATTTCTTCCTTTAATTCCAATTTTAACAGCACTATCCGTATTGGAAGTTTGGCTACTGGCGGAGCAGCTATTGCTAAAGCTGTTAATAGTATTAAAAATGGAAAGGAGCAACTAACTGAATCTACTTGTCACAATAGATATATGGAATCAATTGCCATAGGAAAAGGTTTATATCTTAAACCATACAAATCTGTATACGGTCTTTATTACAACCCAGCTCCAAAAAACTCTTAAATCATTTGCCTAATCGACCATTGACGGACTTGGATTTATATAAATATTGCAGTCAACTCAAATATTTCAGAAGTTTTTTATGCGGGATGGTTTACCTAAAAAACCATTAGCAGAGGAATGTGGTATTGTTAATTTAGATAATTTAAATCGTCCTGGAACTCATTGGGTAGCATATTATAAAAAGCATAATGAGAAGGAATATTTTGATAGTTTTGGTAACTTGCAGCCATTGAAATTGAAATTATCAATTACTTAAAGCCACCCATTCAATACAATTATACACAAAAACTAAAATTTAATACAATAAATTGTGGCCATTTATGTTTGAAATTTCTATTTAATAAATATAATTTGAAAAAAAAAATACACATTTTCTTTTTTATTTTTTGTAGAAATATGAGGAAATGTGTTTTATATAAGAAATATATTTTAATATTTAGTATTAAAAAAACTGACAACACGTTTTAAAGCGCATCCGGTATGTAAACATTTTTTATGCGTTAAAATAAAACAACTGATAAGAATATATTTAATGCTTTTTAAAAAATGTGATTGAATTTCATAACCATAGCTTGACTTTAATGAGCTTGAATCAACATCTGATGTATGTATCACGTCTAATGTATGAATTTATATATTTTAATATTTAGGATTAAAAACAACTAATAACACGTTTTAAAACCACATCCGGTGTGTAAAAAAATTTGTTTGTGTTGCAACCAAACAACTGATAAGAATATATTTAATGTCCTTAAAGAAAGTGTTTGAATTTCACAACCGCAGCTAACACGTATGTGTTACGTCTAAAATTTAGTATAAATAGTTAGTTTAACCCTAGAAGGGTACTGTGAGTAAAATTTACTCACATAAGAAATAGATTTGTTCGTAAATCAGCAGGTTGGCCACACTGGAAGTCAAGCCACTAGCAGTGCTTGGTCCACTCTGCCATTAGTTGGCTGCCTCAAACATTGAATGGTGTTGTTTGATTTATCGAACTTGCGGACAATTTAAAAAAAGTTAGTGAGTAAAATTTACTTATCGGTACCCTTTACGTACTAACTTGGGTGAGTCATATTTACTTATTAGTAACTTACTAATAAGTAGAGCATACAAATGGCAGGTCGCGGGCTATCAGAACGAAATATTTTGGATGCAATACTTGAACTAGAATCTGAGGGGCTTTGTAACTTTGATGAGGATTCTTGGGACAGTGTTGCAGATCCGGAATATCAACCAGAAACGGAAGTATTAAATGATGTCGAAGAAAATTTGGTACATGGAATCACAAATGCAAATGAAGCTGAACAAAGCATATGTTGGATGCCATTGTTTACCTTGGAAAGGAAGTTAGCTCCTGCAATGGCTGCTGGTGAATATTATGCTGTTGAACTGCTGAAAAATGTAAAGGGCACCAATCGAAATGCCACGATAGACAATTGGTTTATGTCTCCGTCATGAATACTGTTGGCACAATAAAAAAATAAAAAATAAACCACAATTGCCTATTGAAGCTACAGATATAAAGTTTCAAAAACGAGCCGCATCGACTTCATTGTTTATATTTCATGAGGATTTGACAGTTGTATCATACAAGCCCAATAATAATAAACTCGTATTATTGGCGTCTAGTATGCACAGTACAGGTAGTATTCATGAGACCACTGGAAATCCAGAAATAGTGCATGTATATAACTGAACTAAAGGAGGAGTTGACAGCTCTGATCGGATGTGCCAAAACATTAACCATGGCAGGAAAACCAGAAGGTGGCGTCACTAGCATTTTTCCAAAATGTGATGAAGATAGCTGCAATAAACGCATACATCGTTTACGCGCATAACATCCCTACAAGATATGAATGACAGAAACTAATCCACACAAAAACATTTTCACTAACACAATTAAAAATATTTTAGCGTAACAACGTTACCATTTTTGGACTTTTCATACTAAATTTTTACGATTTGTTTTTAGTTGATCAAATATGTACATTTTCAGTATGTTTGTGTATGTACAAGTTCAATGAAGTTGCAAAAATATTTATATATTAAACCAATTAACAAAACTTAGTTAAATTTTCCTCTAATTGTTGTTTTATTGTATATTTTTAGGGATTTTGGGGAGCATCAAATATATATATATATATATATATATATATATATATATATATATAGGAATTAAGAAAATAAGTATGAGAGACAACGCTTGTTTTTACAGGCTAGAATACTGTGTGCAAGAGTAAGACAATAAATTTGTCAACCTTTTGCATATAAAAGCTTCTAAAATTAAATAAAAAATTAAATAAAATATACAATATAATATAAAATTAAATAAAGTGAATTTTGAATACTAATGACATCCTTGCGTATTATGATGACCACTGATGATCATTTGGGATACAGAGAAAAGGATACTGTAAGAGGTATATCTCTCTTTTGTATTATGTCCATGTTCTTTTGAAAAATTCCTTGCGGTGATACTTCATTTTGTCGATGGACCGATATCAGTAAGTTTTGTGTATGTTAAAATATAGAACAAGCATACTTGTATGTATATAGAAATAATAAATTTGCTATATATTAATTGAAATGATTTTAAATGCGTTTTATTTCATCGAATTTGTTTAGGTCAAGATTGTTAGCAACCCCATCATCGGTGACACCATACCCGTCTAGGGTGACCGGTCACCAGTGAAACCATACCAGTCAGTAGTGAAAAATTTATATAGAACAAAAACATTAGAGTAAGTACTTTGAATATATGTTTTACAGGCGATAATATACCACAAGTTAGAAAGGGATGCAAGATCATACGTACACAAAAGTTTCAGTCAGTTTTTTCATTTTGGCCTTAATAAAATGATAGAAACTTTGTTCTACGTGCTGACCGATATTTGGTCAGCAGTGCCAGTCATATGACCGGTAATATAACCGGCACTGTTCTTTTAGGGATGTGTAGCCGTGGGCAAGAGCCAGAATCCCGACTTAATTTTATGTTATCTCTACACAAGGAGTTAACGGAATGATTTCAAAGGAGCAACTAATACAAACATGAGCCTGGCGTTGAAAAAGTCCATTCAAAGTATTGTAGGCTCAAGCTAAGAGGCCCATAGTGTCGGAGAAGACCAAAGGGGGCCAAGAAAGTACTGTAATTTCTGTAGTTATACCAAACGTAGATAAACCACCACTTATTGCAATTGTGGATTAGGCAGTTGCGGTGAACATGCACAAAAAAAGTGCCCTGACTGTGCTTGGAAAACAATTTTCATGTATTCATAATCGTCAAAAATCAATAATAAAGTATTATTTTTGCTTATATTATATAGTTTAATAAAAATTTTACACTTATATTATAAGCTGGCTTTCAATTCTTTTCATTTAAAACTACCACTTTACAAAAAAAATCAGATAATAACGTAATGATTCTGAAGTGAGTAAATTTTACTCATCGGTACCTATAAGCGCCTACAATTCAACGGTACCTTTCTAGGGTTAAAAATAATGAGATATCATTCTTGAAAATTCAATTCAAGCATACTAACGTTATTAATAGAAAAATATATAAATAAATTTATAAAAATTGCTGGTTTTATTTGCACAATTTGCGGAAAAGTCTACAATTTAAATTCATCTCTAAAACGTCATGTCAGATTACATCACGATGATCCTTCATCGTCGTCATTAAAGTGTGTAACGTGCAATTTACAAATCGCAAAGAGTTCCTAACATATTCTCATGATATGGAGGAAGCTACTGTTTATTGCAATACCTGTAAAACACTTCTTTTGAAAACCGGATAGCAACGTACGTCATTCAAAATGATAATAAGGATAACTTAATCCCTGAATTGTTTTTAAATGAAATAAAGGAAAAAGTTTAATTGTGAACTCTTCTGCGAGTATGTATTAATAAAAGAAGATGATTCATGCAGTGTGGATATGAAATCGCATCAAACTAAAATGATTATTCTTAATATAGCTTCAACAATAGATCGCATTTTTCAAATTTACTCTGATCAGTGTGATGTTTTAGTAAAAAAGATGAGTGAGTTCCAAGAGCGTGATAGTGGATGGGCATTAATAGAAATATGTTATCTTGAAATTTATATCAATCAGTATAAATGTTTGAAGGGGTCTCAATATATATGCTTACCACCTAACATTTGAAAAAAACAAGCATATGTCAATGTTAAAAACAATGATGAATATTGTTTTAAGTGGGCTATAATATCAGCACTGTGTCCGAGTGAATTCAACACAAATAGATGCATCGTATAACATTGAAAACATACATGATGATATTATCATTCTACAAAATAAAATGTTTTTAAATTTCACAATTTGTATATTTTTGAATGCGTTTTGGAGTCGGTTAATATACAAAATTCAACAAATATTAAATCCATACAAAAGCATATTCCATTTGCTTATAGCTATTACATAAAATGCTCGTTTGACACCAGTTTAGATTTATTTACAATTTATAGTGGTGATGATGCACCGAAACATTTCTTTAAAAATTTAGTTAGTGATGTGTTAAACATATATAATAATTATTTAAGTGTTGTAAAACCAATGAATGCCTTAACATCAGTTCAACAGATAAAGCAAACAAAGACAGAGTATGTCATATTTGCAAAAAATTTTTATCTTTTGATGATAGAGTAGCAGATCATTGTTATTTAACAGGCGAATATATAGGACCCACTCATAATAAATGTAATCTAGAATATCAAATTGCTAATTTCATACCTATATTTTTCCATAATCTTTCGGCTTATGATTGTCATTTGTTTGTAAGAGAACTTTCGTCTATTGCAGGTGATATGAATATAATTCCTCTAAATAAAGAACTATACGTATCCATATCAAAGAGAATTTCGGTAAATGATAAACATTCAATTGAATTACGTTTTCTAGACTCATTTCGATTTACGTCGTCTGGTTTAGAAAAGTTGGCAGGATATTGATCAGATGAAGATCTAAAAAGTGTAAAATCAAATTATCAAAATATTACCGAGTTCAATTTAATGAAACCTAAAGGTGTCTTTCCTTACGATTATTTAGATTCTGTTAATCGTCTTCAAGAATCACAATTACCACCACGCTCAGTCTTCTATAATAACCTTACGAATGAGTCGCGTAGTGTGGATGATTATGAAGATGCTGCAAAAGCTTGGAATAAATTTCAGTGTAAATCTCTTATGGACTATCTACTTTTATATTTAAAAGTAGATGTTTTGTTACTATGTGATATATTTGAAAGTTTTAGAAAAGTTTGTAAAAGTATTTATAATTTAGATCCCTGTCAATATTATACTACCCCAGGTCTTTCTTGGGATGCTATGCTAAAATATACAGAAATAGAACTTGAATTGTTAACCGATATTGATACGTATAATTTCGTTTTGCGGGGTATTAGGGGAGGTATTATACAATGTAGTAAACGGCGATTGGTTAAAAAAGTATATTGACTTAAATAATCATCATAGAACAATAGCTAAAACTACATTTGAACAAAACTTTTTCAAGCTTCTAAACAATGCTGTATATGGTAAAACTATGGATAATGTAGACAAAAGAAAAGATGTGAAATAAGTTTGTGAATGGGTTAGTAGGGGTAAGAGGTTAGGGGCTAGAGCCCTCATATCTAAACCTAATTTCCATAGTTCCCTTAAAATTCATGAAGATATGATTGCCATAGAAATGAGTAGAATTAAAACGTTCTACAACAAACCAATTTATATTGGATTTTCAGTATTAGAATTATCGAAATTGAAAATGTACAGCTTTCATTACGATTATATGAAACCTAAATATCGTGAGGATATTCATTTGAATCATATGGATATTGACTCCTTTATATACGATGATAAAACAAATGATCTATAGGATGATATTCGAAATGATTTAAGTTTGCATTTCGATACATGTTTATATGCCCAAGACAATGTGTTTAAGTTTCCCTTAGTAAACAAAAAGGTTTTAGGTATGATGAAAGACGAATGAAATGGAAAAATTATTAAGGAATTGGTTGGTCTACGAGCTAAAATGTATTCAATAAAAATAGATAAAGTAGACAGTAAAATAAAAAAAATTAAGGGGGTTAAGAACAGTGTAACAGCTAGATTAGGTATTACTGATTTTAGAAAATGTTTACTAGAGAAAAAGCTATATTATGATCCTATGTATGTATTCAGATCTAAGGTTCATCAAATATATACACAACATATAAGTAAAATAACATTAAGTTATTTAGATGATATGAGATTTATATGTAGAAATAATATTGACACTTACTCATGGGGACATTACAGAATAAATTCTTTGCGATCATCTAATTTAAATTTATATAAAGAATGTATGGATGATGATGATATTTTCCTTAATATAAATATAGATTTTTAATTATTTTTAATCCGTTTAGATAATAAGAAAATATTGTAAAATTAAAGATATATAAACCAATTTGTTTTTAATAAATAATATATATATATATATATATATATATATATATATATATTGTTACGTTTTTAGACCTTTTCGTAAAAACGGTTTTATTACTTATCCTTCAAGGATTCGTTTTATTGCATCAAATTAAAACACGGACAAATTAATTTCAGAAATAAAATGAGGCAACACTTTATTTATTACACGAGTATTTGTACTACTCAACACTTAGCGATGTTAACACGTCTATATTTAAAATCACACTGACTATCGCTGAGCTCTGGCAGCACCTTTATTTAGCAAAAATGACGTCGTCTGGTAACCTCGCGAAAGTTCTGGGCATGGTGGTTGTATTTTACTTGACATGTGTGTGTTTGTATACATGACAATACTGACTTGTTTGGTTTGCTTATGGTAACTATGTGCGGTTGAATGTATGAGTGTTCTGTGTGTTTTGCCTATGGTAACTATGAGTGGTTGTATGAATGAGTGTGTGGTTTTGTTTCTTCTACGTGTATATGGCTGTGTATACTTGTGAATCTATTTAGCTTTATTAGCAGCGAATACTTGCATACAAGATCATTAAGAATAACATCTCTTAGCATTTATGTTGCTAGGTTTGTTGTTGTTGTGGTTTACTCTTATTGGCACAGCCTTGAATGATCTTGTATATTCTGGAGTATTCCATTTCCGTTAATTTGAGTATTATCTATATAGTGTTGACCAAGGTTGTAACATTTTGACAACTATAGATTAATTGGCAGTGCTGCCAAGTACATATAGCCACATTGTCGTTTTATTTAAATCTATTTCTAATCTTTGTAACAATATATATATATATATATATATATATATATATATATTATATATATATATATATATATATATATATATATATATATATATTATATATATATATATATATATATATATATATATATATATATGCAGGAAAAGCTTGTAGCCGAAATACAGGAGTCAAATAAAGCCATGAACAAGACCCTGGTAGAGGGTTCTGAAGCCATTAGCAGGAGGGTGGATTCTATTGAGAATAAATTCTCAGAGCTGGCGGATAGAGTCCAACATCTAGAAAGCGGTGGCCTGGACAAGCATCCAAAGGAGTTCGAAGAGAAATTGCATGCTCTAGAGGACAAAATGCATAGCCTGGAGTGTAGTGACGGCCCAGTACGAGCAGTTGCGGAAGTTTCTGCGCGGATAAAAGCGCCATGATTCGACGGCAGCGTACCATTAGGCATCTTCAAATTCCAGTTTGAGACGGTTGCTAGTAGAAATAGATGGGATGCTGAAGAAAAGGCCATAGAGTTGATCTTGTCCTTAAAGGGTACAGCCGCAGAGGTACTTGAGATTGTGCCAGTAAGCAGCAGAAACAACTATAATGAAATAATGGCAGCATTGCAGCGCCAGTATGGTGGTGAGTACAAGCGCGATTTATACAGAATGGAATTGCGATGAAGAGTTCAGAAGCCTAACGAATCTCCACAAGATTTCACAATGGAAATCGAGCGTTTTGTGCAGCTCACATATCAAGGCGAGAGTCACCGTTCCTGGACCACTTTAAAACTGAGACTTTCGTTAACCGCATTCGCGACTCTGATGTTAAACTGGCGGTGTGCGCTACGCAGAAATCCACTTTCGCTGAAACTGTTTCATTTGCGCTGGCTCAAGAGACTGCAAGGATGGTTTTCAAGCCACAGCTATGTAAAGAGCGTAATGTGGAGGTTTTGTCTGAGGAGGATACCAACCTAGTTGTTAGCGTTAAGGGGGCAATGCAACAACTGCTGGCAGAAAGTGCTGTCAAAGAAAAGGCTAAGTGCTTCAACTGCGGAAAGATCGGCCATTTTCAGCGCAGCTGCAAAACATCGAGGTAGAGGTGTATCTGTTTCGCCACCAAGAAACCGCATTGAGCATAGAAGGGGCACAAGGCATAACAATGCAGATGCTCTTTCAAGAAGACCCTGCTGTTTAGAGTGTAAACATTGTGTTAGAACCGAGCAAAAGGAAGGTGTTGTTGATGTTCGGCTAATTCACATCGACCCTGATGAAGACTGGTCAGTGGCACAGAGGGACGACAGCATGCTAAGGAAAATTATAACGGCCAAAGAAGAGGACGGACGACCATCCCGGAATGAAATTTCTGCTGAAAGGCCACTCGCCAATAAATTCTAAGAGATGTTATTCTTAATGATCTTGTATGCAAGTATTCGTTGCTAATAAAGCTAAACAGGTTCACAAGTATACACAGCCATATACACATAGGAGAAGAAGAAACAAAACCACACAACATACAGAACACTCATCAATACAAGCACTCATAGTTACCATAGACAAAACACACAGAACACTCATACATACAACCACACATTGTCACCATAATCAAAATACACAAGTTAGCATTGTCATGCATACAAACACATGTATATAGCTACATGTTAAGTAAAGCACAACCAACAACAACCATGCGCAGAAGTTTCGCGAAGTTACCAGGCGACGTCATTTTTGCTATATAAAGGCGCTGCCAGAGCTCAGAGAGTTAATATGATTTCAAATATAGACGTGTTAACATCGCTAAGTGTTGAGTAGTACAAATACTCGTGTTAATAAAGTAGTAAATAAAGTGTTACCGCATAATATTTCTAAAATTAATTTGTCCGTGTTTTAATTTGATGCAATAAAACGAATCATTGAAAGAAAAGTAATAAATCCGTTTTTACGAAAAGGTCTAAAAACGTAACTATATATATACATATATATATATATATATATATATATATATATTTATATATATACATTAGGGTGGACCTTGTGTCGATATTTTGGTAGATGAGGGCTCTATCCCGTGCCTTTTTGAAAAAAAATGACAATGCCGAAAAAAAAAATTAAAAAAAAAAAAAAATTTGGGGTTGCGCACGAGCCGAGAAAAAGGTCCACTTTGCCAAAATTAGGGGGGAAATTGCCATAGGTCATCAGGGGTCACCCGTAGGGGGGAAGAATGTATGGCCGACCCCCATTAACTTTTTACCGCCAACATTTTCCCCCAAGACACCCTCCCCCTAGCTCCTCCCCTTAGGGGGGTCACCATACAAAAATGGAGGTTGCTCAGTATTTTCGAAAAACACCATAGGTCATCAGGGGTCACCCCTAGGGGGGCAAAATATATGACCGACCCCCATTAACTTTTCATCCCCAACATCTTTTCCGAACAAACTTACCCTCTATCTCTACTCCTTGAGGGACTCCCCATACAAAAATAAAAGAAGCTGTAATTGAGTAGTACTACTAAGCACTTTTAATATAATATAGTCAAATTAACATATTTTTGTTCGCTGATGGGTATTTCTTGCGGTAAGAATCGATAACATGTAGTAAATACTGTTTCTCTTCTTCGCCTTGACACAGTATTCTATTATAATCTTGTATCATTTTTACTCCTCTTTCGGCAGTGTCGTTCACAACGCGCAAGTTATTTACAATTCTACGACCTTCTTGATAGTCTGCGCGAGATTTCCAGGTTGCTGGATTTGCTAGAATGAAATCTTGCGATATTCCAAATCGTACAAATAAATTTTTGGTATTATGAGAGACGAAGTTGCTCAAGTCTTTAGCCAAGAATTCCTCATTCACATCTTTGAATTTCACCTCGATTTTTTTAACGCTGGTGCTTTTGATTACGACGCGAGGAGCTGGGGGAACCGGGTCGTCTTCTTCATCTTCTTCACCTTCTTCGTCTTCTTCATCTTCTTCACCTTCGTCATTCTCATTTCTAGCAATGCTTGGGCCATTTTGGCCTTCAACTCATTTGAAACCTTGTCATCGAAAAAGGCAAGGGCTATGTGCTCATCGGCGAGGTACCATAGGTGACCGATAAATTTCTTTATCATTACCCGAGATAAATCCTGGTCAACGGACTTGTACTCGACGATGTCCTTCAAAAACTTCCAATCTTGATTCGGCGCCTCAGCTGCTCGAGAAGAACCAAACCATGCCTTGACGTAAAGTCGCACCACAAAAATACAAACGTGTCGAATACCATTCAATTCACATACAGATAAGTGAAAAGTTCTCCGAAACAAAAACATCTTGAGGCTGTAAATGGCTTTTGCCATCCATCGAGCATGGGAAACGGGTCCTGGAGCTCGGAAATGGTAATTCTCAAGTTTTTCACCCAGAAACAAAAGAATTAATTGTAGCATTTCTTTGTAGTCATCGCGAGGGTGTTTCTCCTTCAATTGATCTAAGCGAAACTCCTTTATGCCGACTTGCATTGCCACAGGAATTTTTCTGACGACTTGATCGTCTATCAAGCCAGAATGGAATGGTTTAACCTTTACAGCGTCCCATTCCTGTTTGAAACGGTCAAAGCAAGGAACGCCTGGTGCACTGGTCTTTCCCATTTTTGTCTCAAAAACTTCCCTTAGCACCAGTTCGTATACGTGGTGTCTGCAAGGTAAATATAAGATTTCTCTCTCCAACAGCCGCTCAAGAGTAACTGCGACTCCGGAGAATGGGCCACTGTTCGTTGATGTCGTGTCGAAAGAAAATCCTTGTATTCGATGTTTCATATGCCAAGATGCCAACAGTTGATAAACGGCATGTGCTATTCTGCGGCCTTTTCTTTTCCCATCTTCTACTTTGGGAACTCCAAGAAGTTGTTCTTTTTCTCCGTACGAGACAATTACCGGTAGACGGTCCACCTTCTTTGTACCCACAAAATCCAAAAGCATTTTGCCATCCCAATGGACTACGAAGGATTTAGCTGCGACAAGCTGGAGATAAATGAAACGCGTTGAAGAATAAGAATTCTGAATGAGAGCAAATAAATCTATGCGATCTTACTTCTGGATTGTCTTTCACATAACCCAGCATGTTCTCTCGATTTGAACGCCGACATCTCCGAAGCGACGTACGGTTTATTGTGTATTGTTGAGGATCGCGTCCAAATGCTTCTGCCGCCGCTATCATAATGCCGACCGCGTCTCGGTCAGTCACTTTGCACTTGTCCAAAGCTGATAGGAATCGTTCAGTAAAACATTGTTTGTAACCTCTTATGTCACCAACATTTGATGGGCCAGCTTCTGCCGGGAAGTTTTCGTCCTGTCTCCCATTATCATCGCTTGAATCACTGCTTGAAAATTTAACCACTGCAATTGAAAGAATTTCATTTGAATATAAACATTGGACGAACACACAAAGCGCGAAATAACTTACCGCCTTTAGCGAACTGATCTCTACTAGATTCCGTTGCACGTTTGCGTCGCAACTCTTCTTGTTCTTCGCGCTCAGCTTTTCTTTTCCTCGTTCGAGTATCAGTAGCGTCCACACCTCCCATAGTTCCTGGCCGGCCATCTTCTCTTTGCTTTAGCAGAAACTCAATGTCTTCGGTATTTGTCATTTTCTCAAGGGCGTTGGCGTGTGCGATGTCGAAAAGATTATCCAAGCTATCAGAAAACTTATTCTCTTTTTCTCTAGTGGACTCAGTCTTTCTGTGAGATGACTTTCTTAAAGCTTCCCACTCATCGTGCAGCGCAGCTATTTTTCTTGTAACATCTCCTCTGGCTTTCGTCGGAATAGCTGCTTGGCGCCAAAAAATCATCACTGCGTCCGCGACTATAACCGCACTATTTTTCTTCGACATGTTTCGTTTGCGAATGTTGAAGAAATGCATTCTTAGCACTTGCTTCTTCGACGGTAATTTGTTCCCCGTAATATTCATGCTTGGATAACCAATCAAAAAAATATCGTCGCGCGATCTAAGTTGTGTTGTCATCTTAACTTTGGTGGAATATTGGTGGAATTTCTGTAAAAAAATCAAAAAAATCTCGATATTGTGCAACTGTAAATACATAGATTTTCAGTATTTTTGTATGGGGAGTCCCTCAAGGAGTAGAGATAGAGGGTAAGTTTGTTCGGAAAAGATGTTGGGGATGAAAAGCTAATGGGGGTCGGTCATATATTTTGCCCCCCTAGGGGTGACCCCTGATGACCTATGGTGTTTTTCGAAAATACTGAGCAACCTCCATTTTTGTATGGTGACCCCCCTAAGGGGAGGAGCTAGGGGGTGGGTGTCTTGGGGGAAAATGTTGGCGGTAAAAAGTAAATGGGGGTCGGCCATACATTCTTCCCCCCTACGGATGACCCCTGATGACCTATGGCAATTTCCCCCCTAATTTTGGCAAAGTGGACCTTTTTCTCGGCTCGTGCGCAACCTCTAATTTTTTTTTTTTTAATTTTTTTTTTCGGCATTGTCATTTTTTTTCAAAAAGGCACGGAATAGAGCCCTCATCTACCAAAATATCGCAAAAATTTCATTTCAAGGTCCACCTTAATATACATATATGTTTGTTGGTAGTTTCAGATTATCAATGATATTAGAAGGGAGAGGACACAATATGCCTATTAATAAATTTGGCAATAGCTCAAGCGATATTATTAAGACCGAAAAAGGAAAAAGAAAAATTCGTCAAGTTGTTGGAATTCTCTTGGATAAAAATAACAATATCGATGTGCAAAATAAAAGGATTACCAATATTTCGTTTCCTTCACAAGAAAAAGACGCTATTAATAAGCATTACTTAAGAACGGAAATCAGCCAATTACAACAAAATTTAATAACTTTATCAAAACAGCAGCTCAAGAAACTTGATGAAAAAATTTAAATTATTAATAAGATACTTCAAGATATGATATCTACTAGAGAAATGTCATTAAAAATGTATTTCGATGAACAAATGGCTGAATTGGAAGGAAAAATATTTTTTCAACTCGAGAAAAACATATGGATTAGAGAATCTTGCTTTTAATTCAATAATTGAAAAAAATAATATCTCAAGCAAAGTACCTCCAGCAAAAAAGGAAATTAAAGTTAAATATTAATATAAAATATTTTTTAATCAGATAATAAAATATTGTAAAATAAAATTTTGAATATATATTTTTATTAAAATTTAAATGTCTTTATTTCATTGCAAAGGCTAAATACAAAATATATTGAATGCTCTTTAATACACAATGTGTTCTTATCAGTTAAAAACAATATGTTTGAAATTTCACAACTAAAGCTAACGCATATGTGTTCTTATTAGTTAATGTTTAAAACTTAGTAGAAATTTATAATTTGTATTTTTCATTGCTATATATTTTGAATTAATATTATATAAATGTATTTTAAGTTTTTTTTAATGAAATTGTAATGTGTTTATTTCGTTGTCAAGGGTAAATATTTTATTTACACTCATGTATTCACCATTTCGATATCAAACTATATAGAAAACCATGCGTCAGAATTAATATGGTCTTATTTATCTGTAAAAATTTATGCACATACATATACTTACATATATACATATGTATTTATGCATACATGTTTGGATACTTGTGTATACAAACATACATCTTTATATGTAATCACCAAGGCAACCAAAATTATGCTTTAAAAAAGGGTTTTAACCGCATAAAAAATGCTGTAAAAAACAGGAAAAATTCTCTTAAAATGTAAAAAATATGCTCTAAAAAGTTTTGTTTTTCTTAAAAATATAAGATTTTATTACAAAAATAATGAAAAAATAAAATAAAAAATAAACATGTTAGGGAATTCATTAAATAACTTGTTACTTTAGGAACATATTACATGTCTAAGACAACATATGCTAAATACATGTGTACATACTAATTTATGTAATATAAAATACGAATTAAAAACTACTTTGTAAGCAAATTTGTACAAGTATAAGTCTGTGAAATATACATATTTGCTTAATTCATATTGGAATTGCAATAAGTTACGACGTGTTGACTTAAAATCTCAAAAAGAAATTTCTGTCTGTTGCTTCTAAAAATACTTTTATAAAAAGGAAAACTTCTTTCCACATCTGCTGAATTCATTGGAGCATATTTAAAAAACAAAACTTCGCCCACATCATATTCTGAAGTTGGTCTTGCTTTAGAACCATTCAGCTGACTTCAAATATTTTTTATTGTTTCAAGGCCTTTGTTATTATCCATAACTCGTTTTAACTTATTTTGAACAACATGCTTAGAATCGGAGTCAGGCACATTGTCGATCTTATTAACGGTGTCGTTCAGTATTTTTATTTGCTCAGTTAGGGAAATACCAGCAGTTTGAAATTTTTTGATATTGTTGGCAATAAATCCATAATTCGATGCAATAAAAACTATATTTGTTTTTGTTTTAGATTTACGTAAAGCTTCTTTGGCAATTTCAATCGATTGAGCATCATCTGTTAAACTATCTAAAACTTTCAAAACTTTTTCGTTATTGGTGCTTTTAGAAAAATCTTTTTAACATTAGAAATTATTTTGTCCACATTTTCATAATGATCCCTTATAGTTTCACAAACTCTATGAAGACCATAATGGCTTTCACCATGTATGGAGCAGCGTGTTACAAAAAGTAAAACCAATTCTTTATTAAAGTTAACATCTAAGATTTTAATAGAATCATCAAAAAGTTTTGCGATTGTCGAATGATTAGTTTTAATTAGGACTATGGTGTTTAATAAAAACTTTTTTTTATAGTTTCTTCATCAGAACTCAATATTCCAACTATAACGTTTGCTACATTTCTTCCTTTACCATCCATAGTTTCGTCAATCGATACCCATACATATTGATTTTTTAGCAAATTTTTTATATTTTCGATGCAGTTTGTGTAAAGTCTGTTGATATGCTTCGAACGAAGGATAGATTCACATGGAACTTTGTAATCCGTAAATGTCTCGAAAATTTTTTTAATTTTTTCATTTCTAAGTTTATACAAAGGGATGTCGGCAGATACAAATGCTTCACATAACTTTTCTTCGAAGAAAATATTGTTGCAAGATTGCTTAGCCGATTCAAACAAGAACGCCTGAGATTTACCTTTATTTGCATGTCTTTCCTTTAATTGGGTATGTTTCGCACTTTCTACGTGCTGTTCGACGAAAAAAGTTCTACCTACGGACACAGATTTATTGCACAAGGTGCAGAGAAGAACTTTTCCGTCCGTTTTAAATTCTGTGCGATCTTTGACAATATTCCTTAATTTAGTTGCCTGAGACAACTTTTGTTTTGGCATTTTCTAAAAAAAATAACTGTAGTTAGCAACAATTTGGACTTACATATATATATATATATATATATATATATATATATATATATATATATATATATACTCAACTCACATTTCTTTTTGCACGACACCTTTAACTATTAAGAATTAAGAACTTTAACCATGTATGTATTTAGAATTGAGAACTTTTAATATTTCCACCTCCGACTTAAAGAATTGGGAATTAAAAACTAGTACGCTCAAACTCCGTAACGATAAGAAATATGCCTTTTTTACAACATTTTTAGGAGTTGTTTAAAAAGTAGCATATTCATTTAATGCCATGCCGAATTCATAACAGGTGGCCTCGACAGATCAGGTGATTGGTTTTTGCTCATTCTCTCCGCTTGTACTTTTGATCTAGTTCGGATGTCAAATACTTTGTTGTCATATTTTTCAGTACATTTTTTTTTTAAAATCACCTTGCATGGATTTGCCTTGACCCAGCCTTTACACATGCAAGTGTAAGTTCGAAAAACTCAACGCACTCACACTTTTTTACTAACACAAGAAATGCTCTTTTAAAAGCAAAATATGCTCTTAAAGTTGCTTTTAAAAGCAAAATATGCTCTTAAAGTTAAAAGTAAAATATGCCAACATATGCCTTTAAGGGCAAAATATGCCCTTAAGGGCAAAATATGCCAAAATATGCTCTAAAAAATCTATGCCAAAATTCTATCTCATATGTTTGTAAGACATGCAGAAAAAAATATGATATATCATAAATTTGGTTGCCTTGGTAATCACCAACCAGCCAACCTCCCAAAATAAAAGAGTAACACAAAAAACCTTATCTTCTATAAAGTGCTCCACTACAACACAACTTGGTAGCACTGTCAGCATGAGCAGCCGTTTTTCAAACAAAAAACACAACTTGGCAACACTGTTAGCATGAGCAGAGTTATAAAACTCACATTGAAGTACATTGGCGTATAAACTGTAATAATATAAAATGCCAAAGTTTTTAAAGTGGTCGATGGTGTATTAGTTGTTACATATAATCGTAGTAATCTACTTGCTTTGGTTAACCAACGAGAATGTGCAATTGGTCCTTGTTTAATGTTAGCTAAATAAACTGGTACAATACCATTTGAAATTGCTTTAGCTATTTGATATAAATATATAACATTTGTTGATAGCTCGAGGTCATTTTCATGATCCATCATTGCAGGCATATTCAGCTATTACCTAATTATTTTATTTTAACTTCATTCCAATCGAAAAAGTAAAATAATGACAATAATTAATGATAATAAATGATGATATTAAATAAAATAAAGTGTTACATACCTGCAATTCCTCACATTCTTGAAAAGCTTTCAATACTACTGGTCACTGTTTTGTCCAGTACTTCATATAAATGACGAAATGGCAGACATATAAACAGTGAATTGGGCTATTTAACTTTTTTTCAAATAATCGTAAAACACCATTTTCTGTTCCAGTATTTGCTGGCTCGCCATCACTGCATATGCCAATTAATTGATCAACTGTTAATGTTTTGTTGTTGAAAAATTCATTCAGTTTTCTGTGTTTGTTTTTTGCATCTTCTTGACTACCCAAATTTACATATCCAAGTAACTTATTATAGGGCTCTTTCAGAACAACTAAATGCGGTTCTCTGTAGTTAATGAGTCATCTCTTCTACCATCGAAAGAGAATGTAGTTATGGAAGAATTTGTTTGGCGTGTACGAAGCAATGCATTTCTAGATATAACTTTTGATTTATCCATAATAGCAAGATTACCATGAACATCTCTCAAAAATTTATATCTTCGATTAAAGCTGTTGCTAAACATGAAGAGACTCTATCTGAAACACCGAATCTATCACACATCATTGCAAAATTTAAGGCATCGTATCTTTGAGTATAATGACCTCATCTCATTTGAACAGTTGCTTCTGGAACTGTTTTTGCTTCATTTTAATCTTCATCCATGTGTAATTCAGTTGGTTCGTATTTTGGATCATAGGTATCAGTTGTAAGTGTTGGTATTGTTATAGCTACTTCTTCAACGTCTTCCGTATATTGAGGCATTGTGAATTTTCTATAATTATGCTGGTCCATCATAAATTCTTTTAGGTGTTCTGGAATCAATCCACACGAGCATTCTGTTGTTTTTAATTTGCAATTACATTTGCCAATATAAAATAAATCGTTTATTGAATCAAAAAATGCTTTAAATTCATCTCTTTTGTTTCTATGTTGTACATGTTTGTGGTATTTATCAAGCAAACCAGTGAATATTTTTAAAACACTCGTTCTATTAATGATTTCAATATTTAATTTACACCAAATTTGGATCAATTTATGTGTTACGTGAGGAGTAAAAGTTTTATACGAGAACATTTTGTTTTCAAATTTAGCACGATCACTAAAAAAAATAATATTTTAAAATGTCACATTTAGTAGGCAAACTAAGATCATTTTAATCACTTAAAAAACCAAAAACAACAATATCTTGATGAGGCATGTTAGTCAATCCATAGCCAAAACTTGTTGATGTTGTTGCTTCCACTTGCGCAGACACCGAAAACGATGTTGATGGTTCTTGAAAAAATTCATCGTAATAAAAGTTGTTGTTAACTGAACTTTATTAATATGAAAAAAAAAAAATTTAGAAAAATACCAAAGAAAATTTAGAATTTATTAGTTAAAAGTTCATTTTGGGCTATTTTTCGACAAAAAATTCCTAATATCTCTACTAAAAATAAAAAATAAAATACTGGATACTGAAAGGTGATAAAAATACCTTTCAAACAAGCCCAGATTGAGAAATCTATAATTCTATCCGATTTTACGACGAATTTCGTTAAATTGTTCTATGTATATATGAAAAAAAATTAAGGTTATTCTTATTTTTTATCTGATTCTTATATTTTATTTTTCTTATATTTGGACTTGAAAACAATGCTACGTCAGCGTTCGATAGCGTAATAGCAAAAGTGTAAACTTCGCCGTAGTGCATGTTGGCCGACTTGTACGCCAGTGTAATAGGCCTATGAAGGTTTACAGATAAAAGAAATGATTTTTATGTTAAGTTTTAGACTAAAACTTTTAGTCTGAAATAAATGAGGCAAGTATAAGTACATATATAATAACATATTCACAGCTATAAATATTTAGTGATATGTATATTTCTACAACCGTTAATTAATTTATTTGTTAGTTTTAGACTCTTGATAAATCTACTTAAAAATAATTCAATGTGTGTTTTACAATTTTCAAAAGTTCAACTCCGCGGAAAATTTTATTCAAAACCATATATGTAGTAATCTTAAGGCTTCAAACAATTAAAAAAGTATACAATAGCAGTAAATCTAGAAAATAATAACATTATTATCAAATTTAACATTGCTATTAAAGTATTTGAAGTACAACAAGTAGGTATTTCAAGTACGCGTTGGTATTCGTCCATCAAACCTTCTCTTCCCTTCATTAATGGCGTTTTGTTCTAATGTCTTGACTTATCTGAAATCTTGTTCGTTGCAGACCTTTAACTTACAACTGCATTATACAAAATCAGCTATGACTGAGCTTTTCCTGATATGCAGTTCTTCTCTCGTATCTTGAAAATTTTTTTCTTAGCCTCTTTATTAATAATACCGTTATATTATTACACCCTGATAATTTATTAATACAAAACATTCCCCCTAATTCACAAACGATTGTTAAAGTTAATGAATGCTTTAAAGGACCATAAAAAATCCATACTTTAAGGCCACTTTAATTTTAATAATTTTATGAATTAGGGAGTTATTGTTTACCATTCGTAAACAACAAGAATGCAACGTTGTTTATGAATTAACGCTCAAGGTCAATTGCTAGTGATAATAAAGTAGCCACCTTTGTACTATTTGTTATTGGTACAATTCGTAATCTATTGTACTCTTCTACCGTTTTGAACAATTTGCGAATTTTAATTCACTGTCTTAAATGTTATTTATTTCAAAATTTTGCAATGTATATTACATATATATTAAATACGGTATAGGTAAGCGATGCCTTATTAAATTTGGCACAGCCTACCGTCGAAATTTAAAATGTTAGTTAAATGTAAATATTGTGAACTTGGAAGTGATGTTGATTTCTTTTCCAGAAAAGATTGCAACAGTTTCTTAATTTTTAATAGAAAACGACAACATGCTGTCATTGAAAATAAATAATTTATTGAAAATATTGTTACGTTTTTAGACCTTTTCGTAAAAACGGTTTTATTATTTATCCTTCAAAGATTCGTTTTATTGCATCAAATTAAAACACGGACAAATTAATTTTAGAATATACTGCGGCAACACTTTATTTATTACTTTATTTACACGAGTATTTCTACTACTCCACACTTAGCGATGTTTACACGTCTATGTTTGAAATCACTCTGATTATCGCTGAGCTCTGACAGCGCCTTTATATAGCAAAAATGACGTCGACTGGTAACCTCGCGAAAGTTCTGGACATGGTGGTTGTATTTTACTTGACATGTGTGTGTTTGTATGACAATGCTGACTTGTTTGGTTTGCTTATGGTAACTATGTGTTGTTGAATGTATGAATGTTCTGTGTGTTTTGCCTATGGTAACTATGAGTGGTTGTATGGATGAGTGTGTGGTTTTGTTTCTTCTACGTGTATATGGCTGTGTATACTTGTGAATCTGTTTAGCTTTATTAGCAGCGAATACTTGCATACAAGATCATTAAGAATAACATCGCTTAGCATTTATGTTGCTAGGTTTGTTGTTGTTGTGGTTTACTCTTATTGGCACAGCCTTGAATGATCTTGTATATTCTGGAGTATTCCACTTCCGTTAATTTAAATATTATCTATATAGTGTTGACCAGGGTTGTAACATTTTGACAACTATAGATTAATTGGCGGTGCTGCCAAGTACATATAGCCACATTGTCGTTTTATTTAAATCTATTTCTAATCTTTGTAACACTGCGGCCCACTTAAGCCTGTTCGACCCGAATAGGAATACAGTCACCTCTTCCATAGTGCGCCAATCGTTCGAGATGTACTATCTTCATTTTCGACCTTGGGCTATTGTGCTTCTGTATCCGGTATACAACGTCATTCACTCTCTTAATCACTTTATACGGGCCATCCCAGTGAGTCTGTAATTTTGGGGACAATCCTTTCTTCCGTTGTGGGTTATAGAGTAAAACCAATTGTCCTTCCATAAATCACTCCGAGTTTGCTGCGCGGTCATACCTAGCCTTCATCTCGTCACTGACCATCTTGATTCTATTGCGCACGAACTCATGCAGTTCGTTTAAGTCCTCCTTCTCCTGGGACGTAATAGCTCCTTCCTCTACAGTTGGCTTAACACCAAATTCCAAATCACCAGGTAGTTTTAATTCCGTCCCGAAGATAATTTTGGCTGGCGTTCTCGATGTTGAGTCGTGTACAGCTGACCTATATGCCATCAAAAATTTGGGGATGTGCTCATCCCAATCCCTCTGATGGGTGCTTACTACTTTTCGTAGGTACTCTTCTAAGGTGCGATTGAACCTTTCTACCATGCCATCAGACTGTGGATGCAGCGGCGTCGTTCTGGTTTTCTTTATCCCATACAACTCGCACATTTCCCTGAATATGGCAGACTCGAAATTCCTTCCTTGGTCGGAATGTAATTCTATTGGGACACCATAGCGACATACCCAGTTGTTGACGAAAGCATTTACAATTGTCTTTGCTTCCTGGTTAGGTATAACATATACCTGTGGCCATTTACTGAAATAGTCCATTACCACAAGTACATAACGATTTCCGGCTTCGGTGACGGGAAAGGGACCTGCTACATCCATTGCGATCCGCTCGAATAGTGCTCCTGAGATGTATTGTTGCAGCTGTCCCCGGCTTCTTCTTACTGGGCCTTTGGCTGCTATGCAATGTGGGCAGTTTGCTATCCAGTCAGCTACGGCTTGTTGACATCCAACCCAATAAAATCGCTGCTTCAGTTTCTCAAGTGATCTTGTTACTACAAGATGACCGCCACTGGGTCCATTATGAAACTTCTGTAAAACTTTACTTATCTTGGAGTATGGCACAACTATTAAATTTGAAGTTGTTTTGCCATCTACACTTTCCCATACGCAGTATAAACACCCTTTTATTACCTTAAGGCTGTTCCACTGAGCCCAATAAGATTTGTCGAGTGGGCTTTCAGCCGAAATTTCATTCCGGGATGGTCGTCTGTCCTCTTCTTTGGTCGCTATAATTTTCCTTAGCATGCTGTCTTCCCTCTGTGCCGCTGACCAGTCTTCATCAGGGCCGATGTGAATTAGCCGAACATCAACAACGCCTTCCTTTTGCTCGGTTGTATCACAATGATTACGCTCTGAACAGCAGGGTCTTCTTGAAAGAGCATCCGCGTTGTTATGCTTTGTGCCTCTTCTATGCTCAATGCTCTTTCTTGGTGGCAAAACAGATCTACCTCTCTTCTTTGATGCTTTGCAGGTTCGCTGAAAATGACCGATCTTTCCGCAGTTAAAGCACTTAGGCTTTTCTTTGATAGCCTTCTCTGCCAGCAGTTGTCGCATTGCCTCCTTAACGCTAGCCACTAGGTTGTTATCCTCCTCAGACAAAACCTCCACATTCCGCACTTTACATAGCTGTGGCTTGAAAACCATCCTTGCAGTCTCTTGAGCCAGCGCAAATGACACAGTTTCAGCGAAAGTGGATTTTTGCGTAGCGCACACCGCCAGTTTAACATCAGAGTCGCGAATGCCGTTAACGAAAGCCTCAGTTTTAAAATGGTCCAGGAACGGGTGACTCTCGCCTGGATATGTGAGCTGCACTAAACGCTCGATTTCCATTGCGAAATCTTGTAGAGATTCGTTAGGCTTCTGAACTCTACATCGCAATTCCATTCTGTATAAATCGCGCTTGTCCTCACCACCATACTTGCGCTGCAATGCGCCCTCCTGTTAATGGCTTCAGGGTCTCGTTCATGGCTTTATTTGACTCTTATATTTCGGCTGCAAGTTTTTCCTGCATCTGCTGATTTTCGGCTACAAGATTTTCCTGCATCTGCTGATTTTCGGCTACAAGCTTTTTCTGCATCTGCTGAGTTTCTGCTACAAGCTTTTCCTGCATCTGCTGAGAGTTCTGTTTTATTTCAGTTATTTCGGCTACAAGCTTGTCACTGCTGATCCTTGATGCCTCCTGTATCTGCTGAGAGTTCTGTTTCATTTCAGTTATTTCGGGTACAAGTTTGTCCTGCATCTGCTGAGAGTTCTTTTTTATTTCACTTTGTGCATCACTGAGTGGTTGTATGGATGAGTGTGTGGTTTTGTTTCTTCTACGTGTATATGGCTGTGTATACTTGTAAATCTGTTTAGCTTTATTAGCAGCGAATACTTGCATACAAGATCATTAAGAATAACATCTCTTACCATTTATGTTGCTAGGTTTGTTGTTGTTGTGGTTTACTCTTATTGGCACAGCCTTGAATGATCTTGTATATTCTGGAGTATTCCATTTCCGTTAATTTGAATATTATCTATATAGTGTTGACCAGTGTTGTAACATTTTGACAACTATAGATTAATTGGCAGTGCTGCCAAGTACATATAGCCACATTGTCGTTTTATTTAAATCTATTTTTAATCTTTGTAACAATATATTTAACATCCTTTAGGAAAAAAAATTTGGTTTTAAAACTGCTTCAAAGTGGCACATTTTAGAAAATATGCGATAAGATGTAAAATTTTTTCCACAAAGGAAAATACATTTATGGATTGCCTAAAATCGTGTCATCTGCTTTTCATACCAATAAATAATTACTTATGTATACACATCGAGATTATTATATGTACATTCATCATTGATGGCGCAACTAATAGGGCAATGGGTCATTCCTTCCCATAGATATAATAAACTGGACACATATTTTTCCATATTACAATATATGTATGTAAAATTTTTTGTAATATGACGCAATTGTATACATTTATGTTTAAACGGGTGTTTAATACTGACAGACCTTCTACAACGAACACCCACATACAGACATTCCATATATCAATGAGAATAAAACATTTATATAGAAAGTTAAACATATAAAATACGTATATTATGTCTTTATACACATTTATCAAGTACACATATCAAAAGAGAAATGTACCAAAAAAGGATTTTTTTGTCTCATCATCATTCAACATACATACAGTCCATCAATGTTTTACAACTGTCACCTAACCTTAGAATATAATTCTATTTTCTGCAGGTTGCGACGTTTTGGCAACATTTTCTTATAGTGAAGTAAGCATTTACGCTGCTTGTCGTATAACAGTTTCGATCAGCTGACATATTTAGCTTACATTTAAAATTTCAACGTTCGGATGTTTTATACTTTACAGTGAAGTAAGCATATACACAACTTGCCATATAACAGGCTGGATCAGCTGACACGTTAGATTACATTTAAAATTTCCACTTTCGGCTGTTCCATACTTGAGATCTAGAAATATACTTCTCTACGTTTTAGAGAGTTTAAGTTTTAGGGGCTTCAAAATTGTGCCTTGTAATGGTTAGAATGTAAAAATATATATCTACACTATCAGAATAGATATCTTCCTGACAAAATTCGGAAATATTTATTGCGGAATCCAACTAGGAATCGCCATTTGTTTACCAGAGAACGAAATAGTGTACTTTTTTAGCCATTGTGTACACAAGTTTACATCAACGACATCGAAAAAACAGACGTTGAAAAATGTATACATGCCATACTTTATACACAAATACATCTTGAGTGCACAGGACTGTGCATTGAAGAGATTGAAAACATTGAAGACATTGAAACATTGAATTCACTTTATGTCCTATACACATTTGCAGTGATGATAACATTATATTTGTTTTTGTATCTTTATAAAATTAATGTGTGGGACTATGAGGCGCCAAGAGTTTTTAAATAGACGCAAACATAATAACAACACCACAAAAAACAAATACACTCATAATAAATAGCCTCAAATAAAATATATTAATTTTTCCGGCAAGCAACAACACAAAACAATAGAAGCACGGCTATTTTCCAAGAATTTGCTGCATTTTTAATATTTTGCAAATGAAATTAAATGTGAAAGAGGTAAGTATACTTTCATAAATAAAACGATCCTTATAAAATTGCCAGGAAAACGAATTTCAAAAGATATTATTATTATTTCCATCACTATAGAGGCTTGCCATTGTGAAATATGGCATCTCCATATATATATACACGGAGATGTACACAAGTACAGTCCGAAGGTGTACACAACGAAAAGTGTACACAACGAAAGAAAGGCAATGTCTTCAATGTATTGAGGGTGTACATTGTACAGCGGGTGTACATTAAATTTTCTTGTACACTATTTCGTTCTCTGGTTGTCACCTCATTTATGTTTTATAACTACGGCCCAATTTAGACGAAGAATATTGTTCATGAATTTTATTCATGCTGTTTTTGTTTGTAGGTGAGCGGTATAGAGACGAAGTAGCAGTAGAAAAAACATCATGATTTCTGTTTTTCATGAATTTTTTTATTTCCTTTTGCGCTCATTCTCGAAGTTCTTGTCTATAAAGCACAATGTTAAAATAAGAATAATCCAACAAAGAAAATTAAGCGATTACAAGTTAAAAAAATCAACCCTGTAATAAAAATATACATGAATTATAAATCACAGTTTAAGTGCGAGAGGATTTTAGAAGATGTTTTGAAAGAAAAGTAAAAAATATTCATGAATTAAAATTCTTCATGTAAATTGGGCCTACATCTCGTACATCTGGTGTAATCAATGACAAGTTTAGTGTTTTAAATCTTTATGTTTATAAGAATTCATACTAGCAAAGAATATACACTACAAGAAGACGCATGTCGAACAAGGCATGAAATAAAATTTTTAAATCTTTATTGGTGCCGGGGGAAAGGGAAAAAACGATGAAAAAAGCAGATAACAACGTGTTGGATCGTTGGTCATGGAACATGTTTAAACTTTTGTTTCATCAAATTTAACTTATGATACTGAAGACAAGGTGGAAAAAACAAGCAAAAAACACATGCAAACTTGTTTGAAGACCTTTAGAAAATATTGTACTTTCCTTTCAAAACTTTGTGAATGATTGAACTACAATATTTATGTGCGTGTGTAAGTTTCTTTTGCTTTACATGATGAATGCTGCGTAAAGATGTGTAAAAGATCTAGAAGATATATTAAAGTGCTTAGAAGTTTAAAGTTTTAAATCATTAAAAAGGGAAACTACTTTTTTGTAATATGTTTTATTGCCAATATAGCAATTTGAATTTAAATACTATGGATATTTTATTTTATGAAATTGAAAGTAGTCCTCAAAAATTGCATCAGATATTGTACATGTATTTATGTAGGTATTAACACTTCAGTGCGAGTCGACATATATATATATATATATATATATATATATATATATATTTGTTTCCACACAAATAAAATACATATTCTTTACCCTACAGTAATAGAAGCAATTGTTAAGCACATTTTCTTATTCACATGCATATTTTTTTAAAGAATAATGCGTTGGAGGCAAACGCATTTTGAGCAAAAATGCGCACAGTTGAACGAAAGAGATTCTAAGTAAATGGTTTTGGTTAGGGACGAAATGATCATAAGAAAAGAGTAAGGTATTATCAGACTTTAGATTTAATAGACGGATTCGAAACTACAGGTTTTGTAAGAAAGTATTTTTGAAATTATTGGTACTCATGTGTTTTTTATAGTAAAACCATTGTTTTCCAATTGGGGTATAATTTGAAAAAATTCGCGTTAGATTCGCAAATTGGTAAGATTTTCTATTCTCTTAACAGCGGTTCCCTTTATGACGATAACTGCTACAGATCTGCAGTTCAAGTTAACAATGAACATCACAAATTTATAAAAAAAACTTTATGGAATATATGGATGACGTTAAATTCGTTGACCAGAATAGCGTGCTTTTTTTTAAATGGTATGAAACTCACACTTAATTCAGTCCATTTACTGGTTAATGATATTTTAAAAGAAGGAGGTTTAGGTGAAGGAAAATGAAAATATATTTTCTGAACTGCGGCAAAAGGAGGCAACAATAGCGACCCTTCCGTAGCCGAGTTGAATATAATTTTTGCAAATGTTATGGTAGCTTAAATTATTCAATCAAGTTTTTCCAGTAACTGTGAAGTCGAACAAGACGAGGGTGACCAAATTGATAATTATGATATATGTATATTTACACAAAGAGTAATAGTTATGATATATATATTCTTCAAGTGAACATACTGAAATAGGCTCTAATAAAAGGGTTGATAGATACTAGAAAATATTTTTAATAATTCTGAGAAAATAAGTTTTGAACTGGTTTTCTTGAGAAACTGCGTTGGGTATGTTGCATTTAAGATTATTCCAAAATTACAATGCGTAAAATGCTGTACTGAGCTTAGGAAGATGGATGAAGTTTTAACCGCCCCAAGCGAGTTTTTTATATTTTTGATGAACTATCAGTCTCTGACAGATTTTGGAAATTTAGCTGCTCCATCAGACTAATGGATGCAAGTAAGAAACATATTTTAATATATCACAATATCTTTAAAACTGAACCGGCACGAAATGGTATAAAATCATTTATTATTGACTTGTGCAAACGCTCAACCCCAGAATCGTTCAGTGATGATTGTTCCAACCATAAACAGCAATAATTGGACTTTTTGTTTTTGGTCCTCCTTCAAAAGCACTGCTCTTAGGTTATATAAAAAGGTAGTTCTAAGCACAGAAAGGTACAGATTGTATCAAATAAGTAAAATACAAAGGCGAATCTATAACAAATTAGTAATTAAGATATATTACAAAAAAAAGATTAATACATAAAAAAGAATAAAATAAACAAAATATTACTAAGAAATAATGAAAATTTATAATATAAATTTTTGTTTATCCAACAACAACACAAGTATTTTTTATCCTACATTAATTTCCGCAGTAGTATTTTTCGCTTCGGACAAAGGATCTATTTTATGTAACATAAAAGTACATGAACAATTTTCTGCAAAAAATAATAACACATTCCGCCTCACAAGTTTCATTGTTGAATTCCCTAGGCAAACTAAAGAATTTTTTGTTTTATTTGGACAAATAACTACACAAGGCAAGATGAAATATGTTTGACGAATATGTTCGCTGCGGGTTGTAATATTACGACCCACATATAAATCTTATATACATAATATTTGCTAATACACAGGTTATGTAAGGCAACACATACATTCACTTATTGTGCAATTTTTTCCGGATTGTATCTGCTCCTTTTCTCGTTGCTCAATATTTTCCGTCTTGCTTTGAGTATGCTAATAGACGTCTCTATTATACATCGTGCCTTAGAATGAATGTCATTAAAGTACGCCTCCATCGATCCACCCTCTGGATTTCTGTACGGTGTTATAAGCCACGGTTCGGAATCCCCTTTTGATGGATTTTTAATTTCCAAACAAGAAAATAATTGTACATATATATACGTTTAACTTACCTAAAAGCCAAGCATTTTTTAAGTTTTTATTATAGAGTTCTTCTAACAAGATTTTTTCTGCTGAATGCCACCAGACAAATAAGTCATGTGCTGCTCCACCGTATTTTCTATTCATGATTGTAAATCTAAGAGATTTTAATATTTAAGTATAATATTTAGTGTTAATTTTATTTCCAAGGTCTTAAAGTCAAATACCACCTTAGCATTGAGACTGTGATATCCTTTTCTTTTAAAGAACATATGTTAATGCTTGGTCTTTGAAGTCCGATATGTGTCCCGTCTACACATCCAACAACTTTAATGAACCAAATTCATTATTAGTTACTCACGAATAGTCAAAATTCGCTAAAACTTACCTGTAGGAATTTTATATTTCTTAAAAAAGTGGTCTATGCAAAGGCAAAGATATGTTTCCATTTCGTTTATTACATGCTTTACAATTTTGCAAACTGTGCTCTGTCCCAACATGACCAAATAATCATTTCCGACGCTGTACTGAAAGCTTCCACTTGCCAAATGCGAAAGTGTGGCCGCTAGTTGCACCTTTGGTGGCACCGCTGTAGACAAGTGTCTAATAAAGTTTAAGTGGCATAGAACATAATTCTTTGTCAGTCTATACCTAGTCCTAAGTCTACAAATAAAAAACATACTCATTAAACAAGATTATAAAATAGGAAAATGAGTCTTACGCAGCTTCATCTGACTCCGATGAGGATAAATAAAACAGTATTGAGGGATTCATTATTTTTTCACTTTAATTTTAATAAAATATTTATTGCCACACAGTCTGTTTAATGTTCTTTTTCTTTTATCATTTGTTTAAATTAAACATATGGTAAAAATCTATTACATTTTCTTTAAAATTACGATTTTACAAATGTCGGATGATATGATTAGCTTACATTTAATTTATCGTAAATACTATTTCTTCGCTGCAGGCACTATGAATGTTTTTCATTATAAATTAAATACATTTGGTTTAGCTAAAATGTAGTGCTAAAATAATAATGTAAACATGTAATGAAGTATTAAAACATTTCTTTACACACAATTACATATTTGTTCCTATTGATATGTAGTGGTACGGTTTTTACATAATGGTAAGCAAAATAAAACTTCACAGTCCCCATCACTGTTCCGAGCAGCTGATTGTATTCATTGCCAATTTATATAAAAAAATATTTGCAATTACAATATTTGTTTTTATTTAATTTACATTTTGGGGTTTTTTTAAACTCTTTAATTTTAATTATGTGCTAGTTCTTTTTTCCCAAAATTTAATTAAAAAATTCAAATTGATCAGTTGAGGGGTTTTAGCTAGTTCCTACGCGCATTTCACTGGGGCTAATGCAGATCATCAGGGAACCATTACCCAATATTTCTTAGAATAACTAAAGATATTTATTTCATACTTCCGCTTTACTAAGTGAGAAAGAAGCTTTTAACAAATATCAAAGTCAAAACAAGAACTCACTGATCAATTTTCCTTTTTTATTTTCTTACGTTTTGTTCTACAACTGGTTGGTTTTTTGCCGACTCAAATTGTAGGTGTAAGAGAAATAAGGAACAACAACAAATAATTGTTTTAATATAAAAACAATTTATTTAGTCTCGGTTCACACTATGAAAGTTTTCTTTCAGAAATTCTCTCAAATTATCTTTTCAACTTTCATTCCTGTCTACATACTGAAATTATTTTTAATGAAATTCAAGATTTTTGCATGTTTACTTTAACACTGTTTTACTTGTGTGACATTTCTAAAACAAAAGTTAGGGTGCGTTAACTAAAAGTAAATTAAAAAAAAATATGGAGCGTAATGACAAACATTATTTAATAAAAGAATTACTTGAATTGATTGGTATAGCTATTGATGTAGATGAAAGTGAAGATATAAGCTGTGTTCATTTAATAAAAATTTGTACAAATTTGTAACAGTTGTTACTGGAAAGCGTTCATTAACTCAAAAAATTTGCAACGGGAGAGCGGCGAAAGAGCGTAAAAAATTTAGATACAGAGAAATTAACGCTGTTTTGCGTTTGTGTTTATAAAATAAAAATATTTTGGAAAATTTAAGAAATTGCAAGTAAATTTAAGCTTTTAAAACCATAGAAAGTATTAAAATGACAAAAAATGTATTTTTGTGTAAATTAGGAACTACAGAAGCAAAATAAGATGTCTAATGGAATTGAACTAAGCAACACAGTATCTGGTACATCAGTGGCAAAGTATGTAACAGACCATCTGTTATTTTTAGTGTTGTAAATATTATGAATACCTAGCTACCCGGTAGTTTACACTAAGCAGGCAAATAATTCAATTAGTTCAGATATATATTTGCAAATATACCTCTGATTATACATATATCTAGTGCTGACAGCAACATAATATTTAATTTTGGATAAAGCTTTTTATGAAAATGAAAATCAAAATAGCTTATTTATGGTTAGATAGACATATTTTTCTTAAGAAAAAGCAATCGAACTCAAAATTTGGATCTTGTAAATTTACATGAAATTAGGTAAATTTGCAAAAGTTGTTGGTGTACATATGAAATGAAACATAGTTCATTGTATGTAACTAACAAACAAAAGGTTCAAACCCACTATGAACTTCAGTTCAGTTCAACTCACATTTACTTGCGCGTTAATATTGTTACAAAGATTAGAAATAGATTTAAAATAAACGACAATGTGGGTATATGTACTTGGCAGCAAGTTATTCTTAATGATCTTGTATGCAAGTATTCGCTGCTAATAAAGCTAAATAGAGTCACAAGTATACACAGCCATATACACGTAGAAGAAACAAAACCACACACTCATTCATACAACCACTCATAGTTACCATAAGCAAACCAAACAAGTCAGCATTGTCATGTATACAAACACACACATGTCAAGTAAAAAACCAACCACCATACCCAGAACTTTCGCGAGGTTACCAGACGACGTCATTTTTGCTATATAAAGGCGCTGCCAGAGCTCAGCGAGGATCAGTGTCATTTCAAATATAGACGTGTTAACATCGCTGAGGGTTGAGTAGTACAAATACTCGTGTTAAGTAATAAATAAAGTGTTGCCGCATTAAATTTCTTAAATTAATTTGTCCGCGTTTTAATTTGATGCAATAAAACGAATCCTTGAAGGATAAGTAATAAAACCGTTTTTACGAAAAGGTCTAAAAACGTAACAATATAGTTTCTTATTAGTGTTTATATAAATACTTTTTCATAAAATCACATTAAAAGATACTTAATATTATGTAATTGTTATAATAGTAACGCAATAAGGTGCCAAAACAATAATGCTGAATATAAATGAAAAAAAGAAAAGGCCATAGAGTTGATCTTGTCTTTAAAGGGTACAGCCGCAGAGGTACTTGAGACTGTGCCAGTAAGCAGCAGAAACAACTACAATGAAATAATGGCAGCATTGCAGCGCAAGTATGGTGGTGAGCACAAGCGCGATTTATACAGAATGGAATTGCGATGTAGAGTTCAGAAGCCTAACGAATCTCTACAAGATTTCGCAATGGAAATGGAGCGTTTAGTGCAGCTCACATATCCAGGCGAGAGTCACCCGTTCCTGGACCATTTTAAAACTGAGGCTTTCGTTAACGGCTTTCGCGACTCTGATGTTAAACTAGCGGTGTGCGCTACGCAGAAATCCACTTTCGCTGAAACTGTGTCATTTGCGCTGGCTCAAGAGACTGCCAAAATGGTTTTCAAGCCACAGATATGTAAAGTGCGGAATGTGGATGTTTTGTCTGAGGAGGATAACAACCTAGTGGCTAGCGTTAAAGAGGCAATGCGACAACTGCTAGCAGAGAAGGCTATCAAAGAAAAGCCTAAGTGCTTTAACTGCGGAAAAATCGTTCATTTTCAGCGCAGCAGCAAAGCACAAAGGAAGAGAGGTAGATCCGTTTTGCCACCAAGAAAGAGCATTGAGCATAGAAGAGCCACAAAGCATAACAATGCGGATGCTCTTTCAAGAAGACCCTGCTGTTTAGAGTGTAAACATTGTGTTAGAACCGAGCAAAAGAAAGGCGTTGTGGATGTTCGGCTAATGCACATCGGCCCTAATGAAGACTGGTCAGCGGCACAGAAGGACGACGATATACTAAGGAAAATTATAGCGGCCAAAGAAGAGGACAGACGACCATCCCGGGACGAAATTTCGGCTGAAAGCCCACTCGCCAAATCTTATTGGGCTCAGTGGAACAGCCTTAAGGTAATAAAAGGGTGTTTCTACCGCGTATGGGAAAGTGTAGATGGCAAAACAACTTCAAATTTAATAGTTGTGCCATACTCCAAGATAAGTAAAGTTTTACAGGAGTTTCATAATGGACCCAGTGGCGGTCATCTTGGAGTAACAAAAACACTTCAGAAACTGAAGCAGCGTTTTTATTAGGTTGGATGTCAACAAGCCGTAGCTGACTGGATAGCAAACTGCCCACAGTGCATAGCAGCCAAAGGCCCAGTAAGAAGAATCCGGGGACAGCTGCAACAATACAACTCAGGAGTACCTTTCGAGCGGATCGCAATGGATGTAGCAGGTCCCTTTCCCGTCACCGATGCCGGAAATCGTTATATACTTGTGGTAATGGACTATTTCAATAAATGGCCAGAGGTATATGCTACACCTAACCAGGAAGCAAAGACAATTGTAAATGCTTTCGTCAACAACTGGGTATGTCGCTATGGTGTCCCAATAGAATTACATTCCGACCAAGGAAGGAATTTCGAGTCTGCCATATTCAGGGAAATGTGCGAGTTGTATGGGGTAAAGAAAACCAGAACGACGCCGCTGCATCCACAGTCTGATGGCATGGTAGAAAGGTTCAATCGCACCTTAGAAGAGTACCTACGAAAAGTAGTAAGCACTCATCAGAGGGATTGGGATGAGCAATTTTTAATGGCATATAGGTCAGCTGTACACGACTCAACATCGAGAACACCAGCCAAAATTATCTTCGGGACGGAATTAAAACCACCTGGTGATTTGAAATTTGGTGTTAAGCCAACTGTAGAGGAAGGAGCTATTACGTCCCAGGAGAAAGAGGACTTAAAAGAATTGCATGAGTTCGTGCGCAATAGAATCATGATGGTCAGTGACAAGATGAAGGCTAGGTATGACCGCGCAGCAAACTCGGAGGGATTTATGGAAGGACAATTGGTTTTACTGTATAACCCACAACGGAAGAAAGGATTGTCCCCAAAACTACAGACTCACTGGGATGGCCCATATAAAGTGATTAAGAGAGTGAATGACGTTGTATACCGGATACAGAAGCACAATAGCCCAAGGTCGAAAATGAAGATAGTACATCTCGAACGATTGGCGCACTATGGAAGAGGTGATTGTATGCCTATTCGGGACGAACAGGCTTAAGTGGGCGGCAGTGTTACAAAGATTAGAAATAGATTTAAAATAAACGACAATGTGGCTATATATACTTGGCAGCACTACCAATTAATCTATAGTTGTCAAAATGTTACAACCTTGGTCAACACTATATAGATAATATTCAAATTAACGGAAATGGAATACTCCAGAATATACAAGATCATTCAAGGTTGTGCCAATAAGAGTAAACCACAACAAACACAAACATAGCAACATAAATGCTAAGAGATGTTATTCTTAATAATCTCGTATGCAAGTATTCGCTGCTAATAAAGCTAAATAGAGTCACAAGTATACACAGCCATATACACGTAGAAGAAACAAAACCACACACTCATTCATACAACCACTCATAGTTACCATAAGCAAACCAAACAAGTCAGCATTTTCATGTATACAAACACACACATGTCAAGTAAAAAAACAACCACCATACCCAGAACTTTCGCGAGGTTACCAGACGACGTCATTTTTGCTATATAAAGGCGCTGCCAGAGCTCAGCGAGGATCAGTGTCATTTCAAATATAGACGTGTTAACATCGCTGAGGGTTGAGTAGTACAAATACTCGTGTTAAGTAATAAATAAAGTGTTGCCGCATTAAATTTCTTAAATTAGTTTGTCCGTGTTTTAATTTGATGCAATAAAACGAATCCTAGAAGGATAAGTAATAAAACCGTTTTTACGAAAAGGTCTAAAAACGTAACAATATAGTTTCTTATTAGTGTTTATATAAATACTTTTTCATAAAATCACATTAAAAGATACTTAATATTATGTAATTGTTATAATAGTAACGCAATAAGGTGCCAAAACAATAATGCTGAATATAAATGACCATAATCATTATTTTTATAATGATATATGTATAATTTGTCCAAACAATAAAGGGGTAGTTATTGAGTACTCATATATACCTATACATTACAACACTACTTCGACTTGCAAATTTTTATTAGTAAAGTGTTCATTTACTTTTTCACATTTTTGAGAGTAATTGTAGGAAATTTCTTGTTACTCTCTCGTTACTAATATTTACTAGTAATGTAAATGAACATACCTATACTAATTGGTAAGCTGCACTTGGAAAATTCCGATGTTAATAATTTTTTGGTTGTTTCAGGTTTAGTAGATTTATGCAAAAAAACCACTTACTTGCCCGCAAATAGAGGAAAAAAGCAGTGGGTAAAACCATGGAGACTAGCCTGAGGCAAGCCCGGATCCTTTACGTTTCTGTCAACGGAACTTTTGTTGAGTGACGAATGGTCATATATAAATTACTTGAGAATGTCTAAGTCTCAATTTCAATTCCTATTGAACCTTGTGGTACAAGATATTTCCAGGTGTGACACGAAAATGAGAGAAGCGATTCGTCCCGCAGAAAAGTTGAGGTTTCTTGCCACTGGTAAGTTATACTTGAAGTTGATTTAAATACTGCTTAATTTGAAGTAACGCATAAATCCGAAGCCTTGACTACCAGACTAGAGTGTCAAGATCGGCTATATCTGGCATAGTTCCACAAGTTTGTGAAGCGATTTGGAGACCACTGAAAGCCGCGTACTTGAAGGTATTGCTTATAATCATGAAATATGACTACAATAATATACATATCGTTACAAAAAATATATCACTATTTCTTAAATTTTTTCACGATAGATAAAAAAGTTTATACAAAGCAAATTATTGTGATTAAAAAAACTTTTCTGCAGGATAGATAGTATCACTATATTAGGCTATGTCAATGATACTACCCTAAAAATCGTTTTGATAAAATCACAATAGTTTGCTTTTTCTCTCCTGAAAATTTTTAAAAAATTATATGTCCATTTGCATTTTATATGACGATATACTTAATAAAGTCATACACTTTAGTTACAAGCGGTCAATTCAAACTGAATTTCATTATATATAATAACAAAGTAATATAAAATTCAGATTGGATTGGATCATTATGTACTTAGTAAAATACTTTAATTGTTTCTAATAGTTTCGCAGCAATGCATCCGAATGGGAAATCATAGCCACCGAGTTTTCCATCAAGTGGCAATTCCCCAATTGCCTAGGGGCCTTAGACGGGAAACATATAAGTTTTCGGTCATCGCGCAAAGACGGAGCTTTTTTCCATAATTATGAAGGAACAAACAGTATAGTTTTGATGGCATTAGTTGATGCTAACTGCAAATTTGTTTTCGTTGACATCGAGTGCAATGGCCGCAATAACGATGCTGGTATCTTTCTCCAAAGCCGTTTAAGAACAGTTCTCCAAGAAGCAAAAGAGATACCGCTTGATGCTGTGGTAGGTAATGGTCGTCTTTTCCATACGTAGTAGTTGGAGACGATGCATTTCCTATGCAGATGCACTTAATGAAGCCATACCCTTAACATACAAACTCGCAAGAAAAGCAAGTTCTTAATGCACGAATTTCCTGAGCAAGACTTGTGGTAGAACATGCTTTTGGTATGTTAGCTAATAGATTCCGTGTTTTCTTGACGCCAATAAATTTAAAAGTGGAAAAGGTGGAACTAATTATCTTTGCTTGTGTCACGTTGCATAATTTTTTATTGCAGAATGATGAAACATATACCCAAAATAGCAATCAAATATACTCAACCGAAAATTTCAACAATTTAAGCAGTGTGTACAATCCACGGAAAGGCGAGGCGGAAGCCATTAGGCAACAGTTTACGGCATACTTAAATAACGAAGGTAAACTGGATTGGTTGTAATTTCACAATTGTACAATTATTTCTGTATTTAAAACCACTGTATTGATGCTATTTTAATTCATTTATTTAAAAAAATTCATTTGTATTTATGTGTGTATTTTTTATTTTATAGGTATAGTAATGGTGTTTTCTTTTCTACAAAAATATACAACATTTCCATGTAAAAAGAGCAATTTTTTTTTTTTAAACGAACACAAACTACCCTTCTATAGAGAAGAGTAGTGTGTTTGATTCAAAAAATATCTCCCTCAATAATGGTGAAAGGCATTGCACTTTATGCCCCATACAAATCGACAGTGTTGATAGTGCCCTGAAAAGTAATTGACTTTTGTTTATTAATAGTGTTACCAGAAGAATTTGGAAAGAAATCGCCTAGAATTACTAAGTAAAAATTTACATTTTAAAAGTTAATATCTTTACTGTTTTATATAACAACTATGAGAAAACATTACATTAAGTGATATTAAATTTTGCAGGATTTTGAGTTTTGAAATTGCGCTCAAAAAAGTTCTTATATAAAATATGGTTAAAGCTTCGGGTCGATAAACTGGCAGTCTGGCAATCAAATTTTACTGTTTGTATAGTTTATGACAACAAAAACAAAAAAAAAATGTTTAACAATTCTAAACCGGTTAATAAAAGTTAAATATATTAATATTGCCGCATCAATTATATGTGCAGAAATGGCAATAAGGCAATTGCTAGATTCATCCTCCTCTTCTGATGAGGATGAAATTTTAAATTTATTGACATTTCTCCACAAATTGTGTTTTGTTCTAGTGAAATAACAAATTGCGTTAATACAGGGTCGGTAAGATATTTTATGCATGCACCTTTTAACAAGGTGTCATATTTTGTGCAGAAAAGAAAATACCATAAGTATAAAAACGTAACAAAAGTTAAATTAAAATTAGAAAACAGTTCATTGGCACAAAGTTAAATTAATATTAGAAAACAGTTAATTGACATAAAGTTAACTTAAAATTAGAAAACAGTTCATTGGCACAAACTTAACTTAAAATTTGAAAACAGTTCATTGGCATAAAGTTAGCTTAAAATTAGAAAACAGTACATTGACAAATAAAATACATACATATTTATAAAAAAGGTAATAAATTTTTAATATTAATAATCAGAAAAAAAATTTCATTTAGTATTATAGTTACATTTTAATACTGAAGGCACATTTTATTATTAAAGCTATATTTAAATTTGTATTTCAGTCAGGTATTTAGAAACTACTCTACTACATACTTTGGTGTAAAAATAAAATTAAAGAAATCATTATTAATAACTAATAATTTATAGCCACTATGTTGCGCTTTGTACAAGGATAATAATATAGAACTTTCTGAAAAAATTTTTAACTTTTAGTATACAATGAGTTAATGGAAATAAAGTTAAAAAAGTTTTACCTACCTATTCTGAAGTACTGAAGTCCTCGTCGTCAAATAGTCCTTCCATCGACAGTTCCAAAATATATTTTTATGATGTAGAAATACTGCTTCGCGAAGACCTACTTGTTAGTCTTCGCATAAGACATTGAACTTGCCAAGCCGCATCAGCTTGGTCTTCGATTGGAACTTCCTCCATTTGCGTTGCTACTAGGTTTCCAAATCATGCAAATTTTTGTTCTTTTCTTCTACTTAAAATTGTTTTAAAATTGCCCAGGTCACCGCGGAAACTATTGATTGCACTCTAAAAAATTTTGTAATGTTAGTGTTTTTAAATACAATGATGGTTGCAACATTTTTAGACTTTAAAATTTAAAAAATTTTTTTTGTTACACCAACACATAAAAATTACCTTTTCTTTTTTCTTTGGGGGCTCTTGTCTTAAACTGTCTTCTTCTCCAAAGTCGGATATGGTATTTTCTGTATTTGTGGCCTGAAAATATAACAATAAAAATGTTTTTTTTTCTTAAGTTATGAACTCAAATCACACATACATACCTTGATGTGTTCTTTGCTTGTCCTTATTTCGGTGTGTGTTTTCAGGAAGCCCAATTGGTCATAGCACCAAAGCTTTGGGACATAAACCTCTGTCGTTCCTGCCCCACTTTTTTTTAATTATCTATTAGCCGCTGCTCCTGCATAAACTACACTCGCAAATTCCAACACTTTCCGTTTAATTTCCTGTGCATTGAGACTGCTATCATCCTTTATCAATTCCTCCAGTATGTTGTTCCTCGCCTGGGCCTTCTTTATTCTATCCAAATAATCTATTGATTTTACATTAAATAAGCATGGATACTGCTGTAAACGAATGATAAGCTCTTCCACAGTTTCCCGCTTCCATTTTTGAGTCATTTTTGTTCTTTGAATTCTTATTTTACATACACTAACATCATCCTTCGTCATTTTGACTACGGCATACTTCAAGAGATTCCTTTATTTTTTAAGTATATAATAAAAACTTAATATTTAATAGCCTCTCTCCAATTGGCATAGATTTTTAAGCAATTAATAACAAAACATTAAAAAAAGATATATAAGGCAATTTTCTTCAATTCTGTCTTTAATTTTCTTAAAGTATAAGTATTAAACTGCAATAAGAAAACTTGATTTGAGACTTTTATTATATAAAGCACGAGTCACAAACTTAAATTTTGTGGTCGCCACAGAGCCTTTTTTGGCACTTTTCACAAACAACATTTGTCATTCTTCTCTTCGAAAAAGTAAAAACCGTACATATTTTTCTTTTTCCAGTTTGGTTTTGTGTAGGAGTTTTCCCGGAGTCTGTGGGGTTATGTATTTGCAGCTTATTTTGTATATCTTTCCTGAGATTAGGCGTTATTATTGGCGTTTCAAGACTGTCTATCAGGTGATTTTTTACGAGTCTTGAAAACGGGGTTTTTATGAAAGTGACTCGGTTTAGAGGCTTTTTACCATCGTGGAGCATATTTTGCGCATAAATTGCAAATGAGTTAATAAATGACATATTTAAGATTCGGAAAATTTTTCATAACGGAAGAATATATAAAATCTTCCGTAGTCCTTTTGACGAAGGATGACATTCTAGGGTTAATACGGTTAAACTATATTTTATTTTAATTAATTTATTTATTACGCACTCAAATTTTAGCTGTCACAATCAAGAAAGAAAAGTAAAATAATATGTAAAATTAATCTCCTGCCAACATCAGGTTGGTTACTACGAATAGCAAAACAAAAGGGAATTTCAAAGTGCATGAAAGTGAGTACCGCTTCCCATTCTTCTCACCCTTATCACCCAAGAACTAAGCCTTTCTGAAAGAAAACTTTCATAGTCTGAACCGAGACTTAGAGTGTTGACAACATAAGTTGTTTTATTTTGTACAAGCACTTGCATATTTAATCTATGGTGTTTTCTTTTCTACAAAAATATACTACATTTCCATGTAAAAAGAGTAATTTCGTGTTCGTTTCTTAAAAAAGTTTTGCTCTATAAAAGGGTAGTGTGTTTGATTCAAAAAATATCTCCCTCAATAATGGTGAAAGGCATGCCCCATACAAATCGACAGTGTTGATAGTGCCCTGAAAAGTAATTGACTTTTGTTTATTAATAGTGTTACTAGAAGAATTTGGAAAGAAATCGCGTAGAATTACTAGGTAAAAAGTTACATTTTAAAGTTGATATCTTTGCAGTTTTATATAACAACTATGAGAAAACATTACATTAAGTGATATTAAATCTTACAGGATTTTGACTTTTGAAATTGCGCTCAAAAAAGTCTTTATATAAAAAAATCGTTAAAGCTTCGGGTCGATAAACGGGCAGTCTAGCAAACCAATTTTTACTGTTTGTATAGTTTTTGAAAACAAACAAAAGAAAATTTTTAACAATTCTAAACCGTTTAATAAAAGTTAAAAATATTAATATTGCCGCATCAATTATACGTGCAGAAATGGCAATTAGTCAATTGCTAGATTCATCCTCCATCCTTCATCCATTTATTGACATTTCTCCACAAATTGTGTTTTGTTCTAATGAAATAACAAATTGCATTATTACAGGGTTGGCAAGATATTTTATGCATGCACCTTTTAACAAGGTGACATTTTTTGTGCAGAAAAGAAAACGCCATTAGTTTATATTTTGGGGTTTTTTTTATAAGTGCTTGTGTAAAATAAAACAACTTATGTTGTCAACACTCTAAATAAATTGTTTTTATGTTAAAACAATTATTTCTTGTTGTTCTTTATTGCTCTTACACCTACAATTTGAGTCGGCAAAAAACCAACCAGTTGTAGAACAAAACATAAGAAAATAAAAAAGGAAAATTGATCAGTGAGTTCTTGTTTTGACTTTGACATTTGTGTCAAAGCTTCTTACTTAGTAAAGTGGAAGTATGAAATAAATGTCTTTAGTTATTTTAAGAAATATTGGGTAATGGTTCCCTGATGCTCTGCATTAGCCCCAGTGAAATGCGCATAGGAAAAGAAGTAGCACATAATTAAATTTAAATTTGTTTTTATTAATTTTATTCGACATACGGCACGTTTATAAATGTTCTATAACCGTATAAATTAGACGTCTGCACAAATATGTACATATACATATTTGTATACGTGAAGTACACGTGTAGTGCCAAAGCATGAACACATATGTATTCGAACTAGCAAACTACGAAAGGCAACATACATATACATATGTGAGTACAACACACTTTTCGATTGCAACTACTTGTAAGTATATGACGAAATTCGTTCAAATATTCCTTTATTAATATTATGTACCCTGTCGGAATTTGAGCTAACCATAAGCTAACTTATGGTTGATCATAAATGAGGTAAGGTTGACTCACAACTGAATCATTTTCTATACTAACGCTCGATCATTTTTAACATGTAATGTCTAACGAATGAATGCACTCACCTTGCATCAGTTTCAGGCTAACCTCAAACTTGCTAATTTTTAGTTAGCTTATTATCGATTCAATACGAGTGGTTCATGACTTACCTGGAAGCTGGTTGGTGATTTGCTAGAGTTGACTTGAGGCGCATAAGAAGCTAAACTATTGCTTTAATTTAATAAAAAAGCTGTTTTTTAAATTTGTTATCTATTGCATTTTATTTAAAAGAATAATAATATTATAATTAATTTTATTGCATTTCTTAATGCCTTTTCTGGGTCGCCTTCACCATCAATACGAGTTGCATCTAGTTAATGATAAGATATTAATTGGGTAAAATTATTTAAAATTAAAAAAAATTCATTAAGTCGGATAATTATCTCACCTTTTAAAGCACCGAAAATCCTTTTTAAATCGCAGAATTAGATTAATGAAAGAACTTTCGTCAGAGTTTTCCGTAATTTCACCTTTCATTAAGGATGACATACAACAAACCTGATATTATTTGTTAGATAAAATCATTCCTTATATGTATTTTAAATAGAAAAAGACTTACATAAGTTAAACCTCTAGCCACTGATGACAAAAAGCAACTGACGAGATAACAACAATTTTTTTATTTTCCTGTGCAAAAATTCTAAATTTCTGTTGAATATAAATGTTTGTTATATATATATATATATATATATATATATATATATATATATATATAATATTGTTTGTTGTTTTCTTTGAACATTATAATGTTACAAAGAGCAACGACAACTGGCTCACTTCTGCATCAGATTTTAGTTAGTTTATGAGCTAGTGTCAAATGAGTTAGCTAATTATCAACCATAATATGAGCCAGCTCACAAAATCTCATCAGGGTACATACGTGTTGTGGTGACTTCCTTCAAAATGATAAAAATTCCATTAAAATAAAATAATAAAACTCCAAAAAGATTATGGTCTTTGACATAATTAGCTAATTGATGAAAGGGTAGAGTAAAATAAAAGGACCATCAGCAGCATCTACGCAACCATCAGCTTTATCTGCGCAGCCAGAGAAAGATAGAGATAGAGGCAGCTCCTCTGCCTCGTACATCATTCCTCGATAAAGTGAAAAAACAAGCTCCAAAGAATAGCTTAAGTGAGCTTAAGGAAATGCAAAAGAAGAGGGAGCAATTTTTTGAAAAACGAATACAAATAGAAGAAGAGAAGTTAAAGTTGGAAAAGTTGAAGATTGAAATGGAAAAGGAGAAGTCAGATAAGGAGTTTGAATTAAAAAAATGGAATTGGAGCAAAAAGAGAGGCTGGCAATGCTTGAATTAAAATATAAATATAATAGAGAATAAGTTTTTTTTTTACAAATTGTGGTAGCTCAAAGCAATACCCTCTTATGAAGTACCAAATATTTTTTAAAGACTGAATATGATCTCTTGAAGTAACTTAATGAAAATGTGAATTTTTTAAATTTAATTATAATTTTTAATTTAATTAAACTGAATTTGGAAACATAAGATGACATAAGGATTGTCTTTTTAATTCAAAGTTATTTGAGGTCGTTTCTTCCACTTCTTCTTCATTAATGTCTTCAGGTGAACTATCTTTTAAGTCATCACTTTCACTGCTATCTATGAGTATGTTGTGAAGAATGCAGCATACGAGTATCCATTCGTTGCAGTATTTTTGACTACTTTCGTTTTGAATTCGAATCCTTAGTTCTTTTAAACTGCAAAAACGCTCTTTTAATATGCCGAAGCAGTGTTCAATCCTAACTCGGTATCTGCTATGCTGCTTGTTGAATTGCTTTCTTTTAGCTGGTTCAAATTGTTGAGAGTTGCTTCTGTAAGGCGTTATAATGATGTTACTGAGGGGGTATGCTGAATCTCCGGCAACCCATTCCTGTCCGGAAAAGAATCTTGGCTGATGTTTGTAAAGCGAACAATTTTTAAATATTTTTGCATCGTGAGTAGAGCCACTGTAGCCAACGACAACATCGCAAATTTTGCGCTTGTAGTCGCAAACCATTTGAGCTTTAATTGCATAAACATGATTTCTGGAAAAGAACGCCTCAGGATCTTATGATAGGTGGGGAAAACTATTTTAAATTAGTAAGAAGATTCAGACTGGGCGGTCTTTAGGAGAATTCGATTCTTGAATACATTGATTTGTATCTCAACCGAATATATTAAGTTATGAGAAGAGCTCTCATCGCTATGCACACTAGATGTTAAAGTATTTATTTGCGTATACGAAACTCTTGACAGGGCGCCAGCAACCACATTTTCCTTTCCTGTCTTATAATGCAACTCTAGTATCGCCTTCCAGCGTTTCATTTAGGCGTTATAATTTTTGTTGCTTAGGGCATACGTATGGGGCTAATGGTCGGTATAAATTTTTACTTTTGCCGTACCGTATAGGAAATTTCGTAATGAGCTTAGAGCACATATAATTGTCAGCATTTCCATCTCATTAGCGGCATACGACTGTTCGGTTTTACTGTCCTAGATAAAAACATTACTGGGCGGCCATCTTGAGCAAATACATCGCCCATAGCAAAATTCGATGCATCTGTTGTCAAAAAAAATTTCTATCGTAGTTTGGGTATGCCAACAAAATGTCTTCTGGGACAAGAGTCGATTTTATTTTGCTGAATGCATCGTAGCTTCAAAAGCTAAGCTTGTTTTGGTTCTATTTGTTTTTGTTCTTAGACACGCGGCCCTCCTTCCCTCTTAAAAGGAATGTCAAGAGTTTTGCCAATTTTGCGTAATCTTGTACAAATCTGCGGTAATACCCTGACAGACCCAAGAATGATCTCAATGTTGTTGGTGGCGGAATTCTTGACATTGCCTATGTTTTGACGGGATTAGTTTATATTCTTTCCGATGAAATTATGAAATCAAGAAATTCTACGGATTTCTTAAAAAAGTTACACTTATCGAGTTGGATTTTCATGTTAGCCTCTTCAAGTGTTCTGAAGAGTTTCTCTAAGTGGTTAAGGTGATCGGTTTCGGTAGGGCTAAGCACAATATTATCGTCAATGTAGACAAAACAGAACGCACCTATGCAGTTACGCAAAATATCATCCAGAGCTCTGTGAAAATTTAAGAGGCATTTTTCAACCCAAATGCTAGTCTGCTGTACTCATATTTTCCATTGTTGATGGAAAAGGCTGTTTTTCTATGTCAGATTCTTTTAGTGAGATCTGATGAAAGCTGCTCTTTAAGTCCAGGACAGAAAAAAAATTTATTATATCCTAATTGTACAAGGACCTCTGTAATATCCGGAATCGGGTGATTCTTCATCTTCTGCTACTCATCGCGCAAAGATAGATTCTTTATTTTGGAGTGCTTTTTTTGGAAGGGAGGATTGAATATAATTTTTTGTTGAATAAAAGATACCGGATTTAAATATTTAAAACTTGGGGTAAAATAGGCAACTTGGTCAGTCGTAACGCTTTGTTACAGTATTTTCTAGGGAAAAGATAAGAAATACAGGTGGAAAGATACCTGGGTCCCGCCATTACAAAGGATCAAAAATCAATAGTAGGTTCCAAACCTATATTGGTTTGACCTGCGAGGCGTAACCAGTTTCCTTACATTGGTGCCACGGGATCTGGTTGAGCCCCATAGATGATGTTTGCTCGGGGGTGACACGACGATGTTGTCACACAAGTAAACTTTTAGCTGGGCGTGTGTGAAACATCTGCTTCGTTCTTCCCCTATGTCTAACTGATTCTGTGGCCAGATATTGGTTGAGCTCTCTTCAATGAGTCCAGTGGTGGCTGTCGTTTAATACCAAGAGTCGCTGGTAGAGATGTCAAATAAGGGTTGATGTTCTGGCATATTCATACTAAGCTGGGACTTTGACCCAGCTGATAGCAGTCTCTATGGGCTGCTGCGAATCAGCAGATGTTATGGAAGGGGTGGTGTGTTGTTGATGCTGGGAGTGTCATGTTTTCCACGGAAGTAACAAAGGTTTAAGATAGGCCCGAAAACCTTAGCAAGGTGTATGAATAGGGTTTAATTGCGAAACCATATGAGTGCAGTTGCAAGGCAGGTACTGACGTAAACTTTAGCATTCTCTGTGAATAGAAGTTTGGCTGTTTTAAATTTTTTCTTGGTACTTGTGGTGGAGATCTTGAAATTTTATGAGGAACGTTTTGGGTGTTATGTGAATGGCCCGTTCGAAAATTCTAGTTCTCGAGCTTTAAGCACAAGTAGAGACCCATTGGGTCTTTCATGCTTAACAGGTATGATAAATCACCTTTAAGGCCTCTAACAAATGTATCGAGGGCTTTATCACGGTAACTTTGGGTGAACAGTTGTCAATCTTCGGTAAAATCTATACAAACAATTTTGTTTAGAATCAACTATAAATGAGAATAGACTTGCTTGTAAAATTCCTGCAAGGATTGTTTCATTCATAAAATATCGTAGTACTTTGGAGTGCCGGCTATCGGCTGGTAGATCTGAAAGAACTAAATTGTCCTGGGTTCCCTCTAAAGTCGCGCCAGCAGCAAACAACATCAGGAACTTTATCTAGTTCCGACATATTGTTAGCGTGAGATGGACCGATTTCCTGATCCGAAATATTGGAGAACTTCTGATTCAGGTTGAAATTGTGTTTGCAGGACTTGTTGAACTATTCCCGAAACGATTTTGCAAAATTGTGGCGAGGGCATGGTAGGTCATTGTACAGGTTGTTCGATAGTCGATGGTTGTGTTGAATAAGACATTTCCCAAAATCTTATTAAGAAACTCAAAGTGCTCAGTTGAGGGGTCTTAGCTAGTTCTTATGCACATATCACTAGGGCTAATGCAGATCACCAGGGAACCTTTACCCAACATTTATAAAATAACTAAAGGCATTTATTTTATACTTCCACTTTACTAAGTGAAAAGCTTTGAAACAAATATCAAAGTCACAACAAGAGCTCACTGATCACTTTTCCTTTTATATTTTCTTACGTTTTATTCTACAACTGGTTGGTTTTATGCCGACTCGAATTGTAGGTGTAAAAGAAATAAAGAACAACAACCAATAATTGTTTTAATACAAAAACAATTTATTTAGAGTGTTGACAACATAAATTGTTTTATTTTGCACAAGCAGTTGCATATTTAAATTAGTTTATATTTTTGGTGTTTTTAAACTCTTTTATTTTAATTATGTGCTAGTTCTTCTTTCTTATAAAAAAATTCAAGGTGATCAGTTGATGGGGCTTAGTTAGTTCCTATGCGCTTAAACTTAAAGTTAATCAAATATCATAGAAGTTATGTAATGAAACAGGAGGGTTCGTTAGGAATCGCAACTTCCACTAAGATATTACTTAAAATTATATAAATCCAATTTTTATTAAAAATATTTGTAAAAAAATTACTTTTATATATTTTACGATTTGTTTTCTCTTTTGATCAATTTTGATAAAAGAAATAATAACTATAGCTTTATTATAGTGTTGAATATCCTGCTGAACTGGCGATTTTAATACAGGCGTGTGCCGAATATCCTTGTGATGATGTAGTGGACACTTATTTTATTGTTCACACAGCTAAGGTATTTTATTAGTTTTAGTAAGATTCATGAAAATTGTTTTTAATCTTATTTCATCTTTTAGTTTAAGTATATTATTTGTGTTCTTGTTGTAAAAATGTTGGTTTCGATTCTGTTATATATTATTTTGTTACATTTATTAATTCATTTTAATTTTAATTTACTTTAACTTTCACTTATTAGAATGTACGCGTCTTTTTGTTTCCTACTAAGTAGCCTTGTCAAAACTTGCCGTTGGATTTTATTATCCCAACTTCGGTTCGTAAGTTCACTTTAAACGATCCCGTTGGGTTCTTGCTCGGGTGCCAATTAATATTTTCGGAGTTTTTTTATTTAAAAAATTTTTTTATTTTTTTTCGGAGTGAACTCCTTTATTGAAAGTACAATTAAAAATGACTTAAAATTAAATAAAACTATATTTTATATTAAATTCTAATTTGTTGTTGTCCAACATCACCTGATGTTATTCCTGGAATTATAGAGCGGATGTTTTCGAAACACGCTTAATCGTTGCAGACATAGCATCAGCAAAAATGTTTGCTTTGTTGCAGCCACTACAATTGATTTTTGTGTCGTTAACTTACATACATATGTATGCATGGGTGTGTAGCTTGTCATTTCATAATTAAAAAACATTTAAAAATTTTCCTACAAAAGGTTATTACCATGCTACAATAACCAGGTAACACCACTAGTTGTTTCATGTTTTTTAACGTAAAATTGTCAAATTTTGTTTTGAAAGTTCATATATGTACACTACCGACCACTTGAATAGGTTCACTATATTCATTGCATTCAAATAAATTTTTTTTCTAATATTAACTAAGTTTATAATTATATTTTATTCTTAAATGGTAAGATATTGGATTGTGTGTCATTAAAATGAAAGAATCGTCTTTTGATAAGTTGAGAAGTTTGAAAATTTTCAAAACTGACATTCACCCTTATTCCATTTACCGTCATCAATACGAAACGATATAGTTTCCCATTGTCAATAGCAAGTGTTGTCAAAACAGTTTCATTTCTTTGACATTTTTTTCAATAATAATTAAATTGTATCAGAAAATGGAAAAAGAAAAAAATTACAAACGTTGTGGAATTCGTTCACTTGCTAAAAAGGCAGTTTTCCGTGTGATTTGAAAGAGCAGTGGGAAAGAGTATATATTATACTAAATGCCCTTTGTCCACCGTAAAGAGCTGTATGAAAAAATGTTTCCTTAAGGTTTGGCGGGATTTAAAGTGAAAAAAATATTAGTCACAAACAAGGCAGAGTGCACGTCTACTGGAGGCGGAATTTACAAACAAATAGTACTTAGCCCCCTAGAAGAATCTTTGGCAAACCTACTTCAGTTTCAGAAGCAACTAAACCCTAAAGGAGTTGGCATCTTCGGCCTATTTTCAGAGAGTCCAAAATCGCAACCCGTTAAGAGGAAAGGAAAAATCTGCGTTGAAGGAACAGAGTCCATCGAAAGATCATTACGAATTGCTCCAAAAGCACAGTGATGAACAGCTGCAGCCTTTAAAGGTAATTAGTAATTCAATATCTTCAATAAAACGAAACCTGAAAGACTTAAGTAGGTACCAAAAAGATTTATTAAATATAAAAAAATTTTGAAAGAAAATGAAAGAAAAGTTTTTAATGAAAACTGAAAACAAAACAAACCAGCTGTCCAAATTATTAGAGATGTGCTTTAAAAAACGATAAACCATCGACATCGTTACATTGCTCTTATGGAATACCAGTTTTGTATCGAACTGATGACGATGTCGATAAAAATTGGTATTGATATTAAATTGATGGCGATGACGGCGACGGTAAATGGAATAAGGGTGATTGCTTAACCACCCAACAAACAAATTTCATATTATTAATAAATGAATTTTAAGAATTTTTTTTTTTGCAGAACTAATATGTTTATGGACATAATTTTTTGTGCGACTTGAATAGGTTCACCATCTTCAATTTAAAAACTCAACAAAGAATTGTTTTTCATGCTAAACTTTTTTATTTTTCAAGATTTGTACAATGTTTTAGTAATGATTTAATAATGAGTACATCCACCTTTATTCGATATAAGTTCAAAAATAAGATTTGGAAGCAAGTTATAAAGTTTTTTTTTTTAATTGCTCCCCACACCATTACACTTCCCTCACGACATAGGTAACGTTCTTTCTTACTTAGGATAACAAAATAATAGTTATATCCATCTAGACCTTCCAAATTAAACCTTTTTTCGTCTGAGAAAACAACACGATACCGTTTCGCTTTACGAACACCATTTAACGATAGCTTTTTTTTAATTTTTAATCTCTTTCAATGTCTAGCACTTCGAATTATTCGCTTTACAGTGTTTACGGTGACTGCTATACCCGATTTTGTGCTAATTATTGCAGCATAGTTGCTTGAATTTGAGGCAGCTCTTATAATAGTCCTTCTGTCTGCTTGTGTTGTAACCTTTTTCGTAAGTCCTTTTGATCCTTTCCCAATTTCGAAAAAAGTCAATGAAAGGATAAATACATTTATTTACATAAATACTCATTGACACATTTCTTTATATGATTTGCAAATACTAGTTGTACTATATGAAATGGTACATAATTTTTACGGTACTTGATATATGTATCATGTTTAAATATTTTGAGAACATATTTAGCTATGACGTTGTACTTGAACGTATCCGACAAACAACTTTTCTGTTTTCTTCATTGCATTAGTGCTGAGAAAAATAATGAGCATGTTTGGTAATCCAAACGAAATAAATTCTTCACGTATAGCAAAAATACTTATTCGATGCAGATTTCTAGTACAAACGTCGTAACAGTTTGGCACGGTACGAAAACAGCAACGTTCAGCTAACCCGGCCTTTAATGTTAATAACAGCCTCGCTCCAAATGCGTACTTAAATGACTGCCCACAGGACGTAGAGATGTAATATTCTACAAATTCTATCAGACACATAAGATGTCTACATTATGCAGTATAATTTCTATTGAACAATTTTTTTTGTCACATTAAATTTAATTTTGATACAGCAGAAGAGAATAGCTATTTTATGAAGCCGATACATTTTCATCATCTGTAATGAGTATTTTTCTTTATTACCACTTGTTATGTGGCTTAATTGAATGTGATAACAGTTTGTACTAATTTTATTATAAAAAATAATAGGAGAACAGTATCAAACAAATGGAAATACACTTTTATTGAGTCCCTGTTTAACCGTAAAGTAGCGATAATATGGTCTTGCTGTAGAAAGTTTTATTTACGCCCGTAGTGTATCACAAAACCGTTGTTTGCCTTCCATAAAATAAAGGCTTTTAATAGTGCAATAAAAAACATTGTATTGTATTTGTGTTATTCTCTTTTTGAAAATTGATTCAGCACTGAAGTTCATTAAGTTCTTTATCACAATTGCTTTCCCTGTCATGATGGCATGATTTTATTTAATTTTTTATTTACAAAGCTGATACTTTATGTAACCAACTCCAAACTAAGCAAGCAACAACTACTACCGTCTTACTCATCAGTACGATTAGTATCTACTTGGCAACATGGTAGAGTTTTCTTGTTTTATTATTGTGTATTTTGAAAAGTAATAATCGAAACCTTTTTCTAGGTCAAGCAAGTTTTGAGTCATACAGTTACTAATTTCAATTTCTAATGAATAAACAAAGAAAAAAATACAAAATGAAATTGTTGCTAAAAATTGTATTAAGCATAAACAATAAAGATTGGATGGTTTGAAAAGTACTGCAATTATATATTACCAAATCATGGTGTGTATGAAAATGCAATTTGAAGGGGAACTTAAAAAAGCGAATGGTGCCTGTTTTTTAAATCTTTATTGTTATTAACACTGTTGGTCATTATTAACAAAAACTTATTTTTCTACAGAAACTGTAAGAATATATAAACAATTTTAAGATCTGATATTGCAAGACTTGCAAACATATAAGCCTGAGGTCCACAAAATATTTTCAAGAAATATTTACATCAATATAAACAAAACAAACAACAATATTTTCGGGATGCCCTACAGTGCCATCATCAGTGCTTTAATAAATGTTACATCAGAAAATCAGGATGGATCAGAGGAAAGTGCTGATGCAAAATATTCTTATCGTGGCTAATTTAATGGAATCCATTAACAACAATTATAATTTTTTTCCCTAACCATCATGTTTGAAAGTTTTAGGCTCATAATCAGGGACACGAGTTTCATGCAAATGCATGTTTTTATACCCTTCACAAAAGAGTGAAAGGGTATATTTAGGTTTGTCATTCCAAGTGTAACTTCTACGATATCAATGTGCGACCCCATAAAGTATATATATTCTGGATCCTTATAAATAGCGATGACGATTGAGCGATGTCCGTCTATCTGTACGTGAAATCGGTTTTCCCAAGGCCCCAGAAGAGCTAGAGGCTTCATTCTTGAACTGATGGATTGTAAATGAGCCTAAATAGAGTGGTATTGAAAAATCGGGAGGACGGTTCCAGAGCTGGGAAGCTTACACATACTTTTCGATGCAAAATTAACACCAAAAACCAATTATTTTTTTGTTTATTTGTAAATTGAACCTATTTCATGCCTTGGGACTCCTCAATTGTCAATTTAAAAGTATAAAAAAAATTTTTTTCCAGTGATGGGATATTAAAAATGCTTTTTTTTGACACATTCAAGCACAAGTGGGCTTAGAGTTTTAAGCACAACATAAAACTATATACTTGTTCTAATAACACGTCTCCGAGTCCACTTCTTAGTCATGTTTCAAGGGTTCTAGACATCATCAAAATGCTTGTTCAGCATGGTTATAGTTTTATATAGTATGGAAATTTGTTAGTGTATGTAACACCGACGATTCTTGTTGAAAAATCAAAATATTTTGTTTTTTGGTACGCTTGCTGTTACATGCTGATCCATGTATTGAAATATTACAACAAGCAAGAACAAATTTTTACTTTAATCATATTTTCATTGTGAACAGTTTGAAAAAAAATTAGATTAAAAATATTACGGATGAAAAAGAAAGAAATTTTAGAACTTATTCAGGTCTATCAGTCTTTGCCTGCTGTATGGGACGTGAAAAGTACTCAATACAGCGACAAAGATATGTTAGATGCACCTCAACACTTGTATAACGAAATCCTGCAATCGTTTATATACATAATTCTTCGCAAGATTCATTTTATAGTTCCACCAGATAATTTGAAACATATCCAAATCATTGCTTGAATATCCCGTACAGGAATCACAGTTTGAAGAATCTTCTGCACCTATAACATTAAGTTCATTATATTAAAATTTTGATGAAAATACCATTTATATATTCAGTACTGTTCTATTTTCTATGAAGAATACAGAATATTTACATACATAGATACATATGTTTGTACATATGTATAAATATGTATAAATATAAAATTTACTCACTATTGATTATGCAATTTAAAAACTCTTGTCTTGAATGAGATAATATATTTTTAATAAAATTTAAGTTTTATTTTATTTTGAATTTATAGGATTTGTCATTTAGGCACTTTTTTCTCATGTGGGTATTTCTTCTAAAGTATAGTTGGACATTTTCTTGGTTGTGGAAAAATGAAAATAGCAAAGAATATACTTATGTATAAGTTTTCTTGCCTTTACATATTCATCCAAACTATATATTACTCCATTGGATGTTTCCATGACATTTTTCGAAATAGCGTTAGGCGATATCGTACTGGAGAACTTTGTCTTCGAAATTACAACGGACTATTCCGGCTGGCCGGAATAATATCTCGCATTGCAATGTCTTTTCTTTTAATTATAGACACATCTATGATAAGAAGCTCTTCGTAGGTGGAACAATCCATACGCAAGAAGCTTCTGAAAACGGTCATTGAGAACAGTATTATTTCTGTTAACAAATTTTCGTTAGTAAACTGTCTTCTTTTTAACAATTAAAAGATTTGTTTGAGTTTTGAGGTTTTTTATATTCGATATTTCGCCAAACACCGGTCAGTTTCTTCAAGAAATCATTATTGAATGAAATGCATTTGTTGGGTGGTTGAGCAATTTCTATATTCATTTCATTGGCACTTAGTAAAAACCAGAAGAAACTCCTTTTGAAAAAAACAAGAAGAAAACCTAATAAAATCAATAAGAAAATCTTTTTGAAAAAACAAGAAGATTACCTAGTAAGAACTATAAGTTTTCTTCTTGATTTTTTCAATTAGGTTGCCTTATTAAAACAATAGGAACTTCTTCTTGAAGAAAAACCATAGAGAAATCTTATTAATTTTGTTCTATTTTATTAGGCATTTATTAGATACTATTTTCTCTATGTAGAAATAATCCGACCAAGTTATAGCTGTCGTTTTGTTATTGAAAATATTAAAAAGTTGTTTCCATTTAATTTTTTTTTCAATTGGATGACTTCATTGAAAATGCAGATTAAAAAAATTTATTGATATATACTATTATAATATATGTTATAATATAGAACCTTTGATACAACCTTTCAACTAATAATCTAAAAGAGCTGCAAGTTTCTGTAATGGCGGTATCTTATAACGTGAAAGGCAGCATTTTGTTGTGTCTAATACCACAATGCCTGAGCAGCAGAATGGAGGCAGAATATAATAACACTTGTATTTCAGCTGATGCAGTCCTGCAAATGCTTTCTTCGGATCTCTCCAGTGCCATCAGCCCCTAGCAGCATATATGAAAGAACAGTACTGCTTTGTCTTTGTGTTATATAAATTAGCAACAATTTTGTATATATTGTTACGTTTTTAGACCTTTTGGTAAAAACGGTTTTATTACTTATCCTTCAAGAATTCGTTTTATTGCATCAAATTAAAACACGGACAAATTAATTTTAGAAATATAATGCGGCAGCACTTTATTTATTACTTTATTAACACGAGTATTTGTACTATTCAACACTTAGCGATGTTAACATGTCTATATTGGAATTCACACTAACTCGCTGAGCTCTGGCAGCACCTTTATATAGCGAAAATGACGTCGTCTGGTAACTTCGCGAAACTTCTTGGCATGATTGTTGTTGGTTGTACTTTACTTAATATGTAACTATATACTTGTGTTTGTATACATGAGAATGCTAACTTGTGTGTTTTGCTTATGGTAACTATGTGTGGTTGTATGTATGAGTGTTTTGTGTGTTTTGCATATGGTAATTATGAGTGGTTGTATGGATGAGTGTTCTGTGTTTTGTGTGGTTTTGTTTCTTCTTCTGCTATGCGTATATTGCTGTGTATACTTGTGAACCTGTTTAGCTTTATTAGCAGCGAATACTTGCATACAAGATCATTAAGAATAACATCTCTCAGCATTTATGTTGCTAGGTTTTTCGTTGTTGTTATTTACACTTATTATTGGCACAGCCTCAAATGATCTTATATATTCTTCTTTACTTCTGTTAATTTGAATATTATCTATATTGTGTTGACCAGGGTTGTAACATTTTGACAACTAGACAATAATTGGCAGTGCTGCCTAGTATATATCTGTGTAACACTGCCGCCTACTTAAGCCTGTTCGACCCGAATAGGCATACAATCACCTCTTCCATAGTGCGCCAATCGTTCGAGATGTACTATCTTCATTTTCGACCTTGGGCTATTATGCTTCTGTATCCGGTATACAACGTAATTCACTCTCTTAATCACTTTATACGGGCCATCCCAGTGAGTCTCTAATTTTGGGGACAATCCTTTCTTCCGTTGTGGGTTATACAGTAAAAAGAATTGTCCTTCCATAAATCCCTCCGAGTGTACTGCGCGGTTGGTCATACCTAGCCTTCATCTTGTCAGTGACCATCTTTATTCTATTACGCACGAACTCATGCAGTTCGTTTAAGTCCTCCTTCTCTTGGGACGTAATAGCTTCTTCTTCTACAGTTGGCTTAACACCAAATTCCAAATCACCAGGTAGTTTTAATTCAGTTTCGAAGATATTGGCTGGCGTTCTCGATGTTGAGTTGTGTACAGCTGAACTATATGCCATCAAAAATTTGGGGATGTGCTCGTCCCTATCCTCCTGATGGTTCCTTACTACTTTTCTTAGGTACTCTTCTAAGGTGCGATTGAACCTTTCTACCATGCCATCAGACTGTGGATGCAACGGCGTGGTTCTGGTTTTCTTTATCCCATATAACCCGCACATTTCCCTGAATATGGCAGAAACGAAATTCCTTCCTTGTTCGGAATGTAATTCTCTTGGGACACCATAGCGACATACCCAGTTGTTGACGAACGCCTTTACAATTGTCTTTGCTTCCTGGTTAGGTATAGCATATACTACTGGCCATTTACTGAAATAGTCCATTACCACAAGTACATAACGATTTCCGGCTTCAGTGACGGGAAAGGGACCTGCTACATCCATTGCGATCCGCTCGAATGGTGCTCCTGAGTTGTATTGTTGTAGCTGTTCCTGGCTTCTTCTTACTGGGCATTTGGCTGCTATGCACTGTGGGCAGTTTGCTATCCAGTCGGCTATGGCTTGTTGACATCGAACCCAATAAAAACGCTGCTTCAGTTTCTCAAGTGTTTTTGTTACTAAAATATGACCGCTACTAGTTCCATTATAAAACTCCTGTAAAACTTTACTTATCTTGGAGTATGGCACAACTATTAAATTTGAAGTTGTTTTGCCATCTACACTTTCCCATACGCGGTATAAACACACTTTTATTACCTTGAGGCTGTTCCACTGAGCCCAATAAGATTTGGCGAGTGGACTTTCAGCCAAAATTTCATTCCGGGATGGCCGTCTGTCGTCTTCTTTGACCGCTATAATTTTCCTTAGTATGCCGTAGTCCCTCGGTGCCGCTGACCAGTCTTCATCAGGGCCGATGCGCATTAGCCGAACATCCACAACGCCTTCCTTTTGCTCGGTTCTAACACAATGTTTACACTCTAAACAGCAGGGTCTTCTCGAAATAGCATCCGCATTGTTATGCTTTGTGCCCCTTCTATGATCAATGCTGAAGTCGTAGCTCTGCAGGCGCTCAATCCACCTTGCCAGTTGCCCTTAAGGAATTTAAACTGGAATAGCCATCTCAGTGCAGAATGATCGGTCCTTAATGTAAAGTGTTGACCATACAGCTACTTATGGTAATGTTTAATGCATTCCAATACCGCCAGAAGCTCACGTCGTGTCACTCAGTAGTTCCTCTCAGGTTTTGAGAGTACACGGCTATAGTACCCTATGACCTTCTCAGTGCCATTAAATACTTGGGATTGCACACCGCCTATGCCATAACCGCTCGCATCAGTATCCAGCACAACATTTTCTCCACAGCACTGGTGACGTACATAATAATTCTTTGAGTTTCTGGAATGCATTTTCCTGTGGCTCGCCCCAATGGTATGGTCTCGACTTCTTTGTCAGCTCATGCAGGCTTGCAGCTACACTGGCAAAGTTCGGCACAAAAAGCTGCGCAATTCATGAAGATTTTTAGGTTGATGCCAGTCCCTTACTGCTTTTATTTTATCTTCATCTGTTGAGATTCCGTCTGCTGTAACACGATGCCCCAAATACTTTACTTCCTTCAGGAACAATGCAAATTTCTTCAAGCTGAGTTTCAGTCCAGCTGATGATATCCATTGAGAAACTCCTGCCATGTTTTTGAGGTGTTCATCAAAAGTTTTTCCCATCACGATTATGTCATCTAGATATATAAAGCATGTCTGCTAGTGAAGTCTTATCAGTACCTTCTCCATTAGGCGTTCAAATGTGGCCGGAGCATTGAAGAGACCAAATGGCATGACTTTGAACTGCCATAATTCGTTACCGACACTGAAGGCAGTTTTCTCCTTGTCTTTCTCTGCAATCTCCACTTGCCAATATCCGCTTCGCAAGTCCAGCGTAGAGAACCATTTGGTACCAGCTGGCGTGTCCAAAGTGTCACCGATTCTGGGGAGCGGATAACTGTCCTTCTTGGTTATGTCATTGCGCTTCCTGTAGTATACGCAGAATCTAAAACTGCCATCTTTCTTTTTAACTAAGACTGCAGGCGAACTCCAAGGACCAGAAGATGGCTTAATTACGCCATCACGCTCCATTTCACTTACAAGCTCTTTTACTTAATCTCGCTTTGCTAGGGGTACGCTTCTGGGTGGCTGTTTAATCGGCCTAGCTTCGCCTGTGTTAATTTCATGTTTAACCAATGCAGTTTTACCCTGGCTTTAGCTTCCCATGGCGAAGATACATGCCTTTTTAGTAACTGTTTGGGTTTATTTCTATCTGTTGCTGATAGACCTGCTACCCATTTCTCTACGTATTCCTCAAATTGTTCGCGTTCTTTTGCTGACAAATTAGTAGGCTCTATCTTCTTCTCGAAGTTTATTATTGCCTCTGCTTGAGTACGTTGGCTAACATCGGAATTTTCTTTGATGACTTTTTCATGGTCTGATAAGTTAAGCACTTTCATGGGGAATATTCCTCCTTTACTAGTTTTCACCAGAGCTTTCGCTGTTATAAGCTCTCTCTTTAGATCTGCTGGTTCTACAACACACAACCGATTGTCCTCACAAGCTCCCTTCATCCGCGCCCATATGACTGTTTCAGACTGCGGCGGTAACATCTGACTCTGAATAGCAAATAGTTTTGTTACTTGCGTTTTGCTGTCATATCCAACATCAAGGGGTATTTCCACATTACGCCAAATCATCAGCTGTTGTCTTGTATATAGATTAATGCCATGGTCAATCACAAAATCGGCTCCAATAATAACCTCATCGACAATATCGGCAACAACAAACACATGTCTCACGTTGGTGTTGGCTATAGTCACCTTCACTTCAATCATACCATAGACAGTGGCAGGCTCTCCAGTAGCTGTACGTAGCCGTATATTGCTTAACCGCTCGCATTTCCCCTTTAGTATATATTATGGTAAGTACGTGCTTTTCCCCGTTGATATGTCCGGACGCAGTGAGGTTGCTATTTTTCTGCTGCATCACTGATATGGAGATTGTGGGGCCGTCGTTTGTGAGAGCTAGCTCTTGCCCCTTAGTGCTAGGTCGTTTTAGTTTAGCGGGGAATATTGTGATGTTGTTTGGTTCACCCGTTTGCTGTTTCTTGGTGGCGAAACAGATCTGCCTCTCTTCCTTTATGTTTTGCAGCTGCGCTGAAAATGACCGATCTTTCCGCAGTTAAAGCACTAAGGCTTTTCTTTGGTAGCACTTTCTGCCAGAAGTTGTCGCATTGCCTCCTTAAAGCTAGTAACTAGGTTGTTATCCTCCTCAGACAAAACCTCCACATTCCGCACTTTATATATCTGTGGCATGAAAACCATCTTTGCAGTCTCTTGAGCCAGCGCAAATGAAACAGTTTCAGCGAAAGTGGATTTCTGCGTAGCGTACACCGCCAGTTTAACATCAGAGTCGCGAGTGCCGTTAGCGAAAGCCTCAGTTTCAAAGTGGTCCAGGAACGGGTGACTCTCGCCTGGATATGTGAGCTGCATTAAACGCTCGATTTCCATTGCGAAATCTTGTAGAGATTCGTTAGGCATCTGAACTCTACATCGCAATTCCATTCTGTATAAATCACGCTTGTGCTCACCACCATACTTGCGCTGCAATGCTGCCATTATTTCATTATAGTTGTTTCTGCTGCTTACTGGCACAGTCTCAAGTATATCTGCGGCTGTTCCCTTCAAGGACAAAATCAACTCTATGGCCTTTTCTTCAGCATCCCATCCATTTCTGCTAGCAACCGTCTCGAACTGGAATTTGAAGATGCCTAATGGTACGCTGACGTCGAAGCATGGCGGTTTTATCCGAGCAGAAACTTCCGGAACTTCTCGTACTGGCCCGCCACTACACTCCAGGTTATGCACTTTGTCCTCTGGAGCATGCAATATCTCTCTTCGAACTCCTTTGCATGCTGTTCCAGGCCACCGCTTTCTAGATGTTGGACTCTATCCGCCAGCTCTGAGAATTTATTCTCAATAGAATCCACCCTCCTGTTAATGGCTTCAGAAACCTCTACCAGGGTCTCGTTCATGGCTTTATTTGACTCCTGTATTTCGGCCACAAGCTTTTCCTGCATCTGCTGAGAGTTCTGGTTTATTTGGAGCATCATAGCAGCGGACATTGAATTTATGTCCATGCTGCTGGTCGTGGCAGGAGGGCATACCTGCACATAGTCTTTGTCCTCAAACCCGTATGTCCCGATGTCCATGCCGCGATTCTTAAACTCATCTATCAGCCTCTTCTGCAGTGCAGCCTTGTTACCTGCAGTTGGCAATTCCAGCTTACTGAGCTCCTTTTTCAGCTGTTCAACTTTTAGCTCATAAAATTTCATGATTATTAATTTTAATTTTTTTTATGTCCTTTTTTTTCTTCTTAAATTGCAATGTCCTTTTAATGTTTTTTTGTAACCCCACTTCTGACACCAATAGTTACGTGTTTAGACCTTTTCGTAAAAACGGTTTTATTACTTATCCTTCAAGGATTCGTTTATTACATCAAATTAAAATACGGACAAATTAGTTTTAGAAATATAATGCGGCAACACTTTATTTATTACTTTATTAACACGAGTATTTGTACTACTCAACACTTAGCGATGTTAACATGTCTATATTTGAAATCACACTAACTCGCTGAGCTCTGGCAGCGCCTTTATATAGCGAAAATGACGTCGTCTGGTAACTTCGCGAAGCTTCTTGGCATGATTGTTGTTGGTTGTACTTTACTTAACATGTACCTATATACGTGTTTTTGTATACATGACAATGCTAACTTGTGTGTTTTGCTTATGGTAACTATGTGTGGTTGTAGGTATGAGTGTTTTGTGTGATTTGCCTATGGTAACTATGAGTGGTTGTATGGATGAGTGTTCTGTGTGTTGTGTGGTTTTGTTTCTTCTTCTGCTATGTGCATATGCCTGTGTATACTTGAGAAACTGTTCAGCTTTATTAGCAGCGAATACTTGCATACAAGATCATTAAGAATAACATCTCTTAGCATTTATGTTGCTAGGTTTTTCGTTGTTGTTATTTACACTTATTATTGGCACAGCCTCGAATGATCTTGTATATTCCGGAGTATTATATTTCCGTTAATTTGAATATTATCTATATTGTGTTGACCAGGGTTGTAACATTTTGACAACTAGAGATTAATTGGCAGTGCTGCCAAGTACATATAGCCACATTGTCGTTTTATTTAAATCTATTTCTAATCTTTGTAACAATATATATATATATATATATATATATATATATATATATTAATGTATGTATATATATATATATATATATATATATATATATATATATATATATATATATACTTAATTGATTCCCTTTAGCATTTTTAGGTTTTCTAACGTAAAACCGCTTTTTAGGTCTCAAAGATTTTCATTGATAAAAAAATCGAAAAAATTTTATTTTTGGCTCCAGGGATGGGAAATTGAAATTTTTTTATAAATAATTATAACCAAAAGGACAAAGAATGTCGTGTTTTGCTAATTAAAACTATTTTTGGATTCAGAAGCAATAAAATTATCAAAAACAAAAAAAGGTAAATTTCGATTCCAGGGTTGGATAACTGCAATATTTATACATACATCATGAAGATTTGCATTGGTAGGAAAAAAATTAAAAACTTTATCCAGAGATAGGAAAATTAAATTTTTTTTACACTAACTTAACAAAAAATTAACTGACGTTCGTTTGTTTTTTCTAACTGAAACTATTTTATAAGTTAAGAAGAACAAATTTAGTATCAAATACTTAAAAAAACACTATTTCGAACCCAGGGTTGGACTAGTGCAATATATTGTAGTACATGAAAGTGACCAAAATGGTTACAAATTTAATATTTTTCTTATATAAAAGTAGTTTTTACCTCATAAAGAGTTGAATTGATAATAAAAACAAAAAAAATTTTAATTTTACTTCTAAGGTTGGGAAAATAGATTTTTTTGGTACATACAATATGGCGTAGTACATGAAAGGGACCAAAATAGTTAAACATTTTAAGTTTTTCTTAAATAATACTAGTTCATGCCTCATTAAGAGTTAGTTGCGTTGTTTAAACAAAAAATATTTAAATTTCCATCCAGGGATGGGAAATTAAATGATTTTTTGTACATAAATTAACCAAAAAAGCAACTAACGCCGTTTCTTACTAACTAAAACTATTTTTAATTCAAGCAAAAAAAATTGGTATGAAAATTAAATTTTTCGCTTCCAAGGTTGGATAACTACAATCTATTGCAGTACAAGATAGTGACCAAAATAATTACAAATTTGAATTTTTCATAAATAAAACAGCTTTATACATCATGAAGGTTTGAATTGCTAAAAAACCTAAACAAAATTACATTTTCGCTTCCAGAGATGGAAAATCCCAATTTTTTTACCTAAATCAACCAAAGAGGCAACTAATGTTGTTTTTTTTACAAATTAAATCCACTTTTTAATTCAGGAAAAGGCAAAATTAATATCAAATGCTTATAAGAATATATAAAATTTCCATTCCAGGATTGGATAACTGCGAAATTTTGTAGTACATGAAGGTGACCAAAATGGTTACAACTATTAAGTTTTTCTTAAATAAAATTATTTCATGCCTCATTAAAAGTTACATAGGTACAAAACAAAAACAAAAACTAATATTCTCTTCCAGGGATGGGAAATTGAAATTTTTTATACATAAAAGTAACCAAAAAACTAACATTGATTTTTTACTAACTAAAACTATTTTTAATTCAGGAAAAACAAAACTGTTATCAAATATTTAAAAAAATATATATTTTCGTTTCCAGGGTTGGATAACTGCGATATTTTGTGGTACATGAAAGTTACCAAATTGTTAAAAACTTATGGTTTTTCTCAAATAAAACCGCTTTGTACTTTGTGGAAAATTTACTATATTTTTTCATTCATAAAAGTAATCACAAAGCAATTGATGTTTTTTTACTAACTGAAACTATTTTATAACTTAAAAAGAACAAAATTGGTACTTGAAAATATATGTTACGCCAGACATGAAGGGTATATAACATTCGGCACAGCCGAATATAGCACTTTTATTTGTTTGTATTATTTTTAAAAAGAAAATCTTCTATAATTGATAGAAACTCAATTGCTAATAAGTAGGTGACTATATATATCGTTTTTGTGAACCAAACTCATATAAGGTGATCAATCGCAATATCAAAAAACACAAATAAAAATCAACAACACAACCAAAGTCAACTAAAGAGTCAACCGTATTTAAGTTGAAAATGGCAATACCGATTTGTGAAAGACGACCAAACTACTAAAAATTTGTTAACCGCAATAGGGCGATAATTTATTTCCTACATATTATATTCTCTTCTGTAATTAGATTTTTTATATAAAAACCAAGTTTTACAAACATTTTATCCCAAATACCACAATTTATTAACATTACAAACAAAAATGTTGCTTTGGAAGTAGTAAACAACTCAGTATATAAGTTAAAGTCAATTTCAATAAATTTTTAATTGAAACACATTTAATATCTTTAAATTCAAATTATTTGGGTTTTATTGATTATTAATTAATTTCAAATTTATTCATACACATTTAACACTTAACATTAAACTTTCGCTTTCCTTTCTGATGAGGATTGCTTATTACACGATAGACAAAACAATAATGAATTGAAATTATAATTAATTAAACATAAAAAGAGATATCGTGAGTTGGGAGAAAATAATTTGTTGTAAAAATATAAGTATCATGAAGACCGTCTTAACTGCCCTCCCTTTTAGAAACCTGTCGTCCTCAACTGTAAACCATAATTCTCCGAATGAGGATTTACAAATATTCATGCAAAATTGGTAATAAATTCATATCAAAATGATAACTTTGAGTTTTATTGTAAGTTATCATTATGAACATGTTGATTTTCTATTAAAACATAGCTTCCCATGTCTCTTTGAACAATTTTTTCAACAAATCATTTACTGAACTTATTGCCTAATCGTCTGTTAGTTTTTACAAATACTCTATCCCCGGGGAGTAGTTTTTCGGTACCCTATGGGTGTTATGCTATGTGAAAAACATCGGCGGGTTTGAATCCTGTTACCGAATGGACTGTTTGATTATATTTCGAAACAGCAATTAGAACTAGTTCATTCGTATCGGCATAGCTCTCTTCTGCTTTCAGGCACCTTGCAATTTTAGCCAAAGTACTATGGAAGATTTCGACTTCCCATTACTTGAACTATGACCAGACGGAACTGTAAAAACTTCAATGCTAAATTGCTTTAAAAGAATATGTTTTATAGTTTCCGAATTTAAAGCCTTCTCATTATTGCATACCATCATTTTAGCTCTTGGAAAAAATTTCATTATTGAAAGTAATGGTGTTTTCATATCTACCATATATCGAGACGCAATTGATAATACTAGAGCGAATTTACCAAGTTTGTCAATACAGCTAACAAAATGTGATTTATCTGTAGAAAAGATATCTATATGTAGAAGTTCGCCTGGATTTTCAGGGATAGGTGATTTTCTGAATTGAGATTAATGAGGATGCCTAAGATTCTTTGCTTCCTTGCACGTTTTACAAGATGAAGCGATTTACTGGGCTTAATAAATTGAATGGAAGACTCTTCACTATGAATTGTCTCAATGCTCGACGTCTCTGATGCTGTTAAAGTATCAGAACACTCGGGCATTTACACTTATTGAGTCAATTTGCGTATGATGCATATACTGAACGGATAAGGCGTCTGAAACTATATTTTCTCTGCCAGATTTATAGTGAAACTGTGGAAAAAATTCCTCTATGAATGCCTTCCATCTTCTTAATTTTAGTGTTAGGATTTCTCTCCGAAAGAGAAGATGAGAGTGGTTGGTGGTCTGGGTAAATGTTTACATATTTTGCACCATATAGATAATTTCTTAACTTTCGTAGCGACCACATTATAGCTAAAAGTTCACGCTCATTGGTGGAATAGTTTTCCTCTGTTGAAGATAAAGTCCGGAAATCATCGTTATAGGTCTACCATTCTGCGTCAACACAGCACCAATTGCGCTAGACGAAGCATCGGTGGTAAGTTCAAATGGTTTGGATGGAGCAACAAGAAGCTCCATGAAGCCAATATATGTTTTATTTTTTTTAAATGCGGCAAGTGCCTCTTTGTCAAGACCAACATTGATATTTCGCGAGCACTTTGCAGACACGTTGCCATCCTCTGCGCGAAGATATTTTGTGAGGGATTTTGTTATTAGTGCATAATCTTTCTCAAAATGGCGGCAATAGCGTGCTAACCCTAAAAATGACCTTAGGCTGCGTAATGTCTTGGGAACCTCATAATTCATAATAATAATTGACTTTTTCCTGGCAGGTCTTAATACCATCTTTTAAAACTACAAAACCTAAAACTCCACAGAATTCTTAAAGAACTTTGACTTCTCCCTTGAAACTTTCGACAAAATAGTCGTGAAATTTAGCTTCCTAAAATCAATTACAAGCCTTTTTTCGGCTTGCCGGACTTATAGAAACCTTTCTTATCTACTATCCATATAAGATTATTATATGGAGAGCGAGAAGGTCTGATTATTCCATTTTTCAATAGATCTGCCACCTCGGTATTAACAAACTCATTCAATGACAAAGGATACGGATATGACTTTGAATATACTGTCTCCTGGTCTTCAGTTCTACTAGCTTCTAGAAGATTTTCGAATTTTCCTATTGACTCAGGCGTTGCACCACAAACTTCATGACTAACTAAGTTATTAACATCATTACAGTCAAAAAACTACAATTTGTTTTATCCATTTTCCAACTTCAGTATTCCTGCTTTGCAGTCAATTTGTGCCTTAACTTGGTTTAAGAGGTCAAAACCAATTATTCCATAAAATGTATTCAAGTCTGGTAAAATGAAAAGTTGTGCCCAATAAATAGGCCAGACATTTTGCAAAAATTTTCGAATTTCCATTGATTGATTTTACTAAAAAGGGTTTATCAAGTGGTTTAACTGATTTTAAGTTTGGAAGGTTCTTAATATCATTTTTAGATGTACCGGTATCGATTAACATTTTTAACGTTTTTCCTCCTAACGATTTTTCTATGTACGGGAGGAGGGACCTTGTTCTAAAAAATTTACCTCGTTCCTGAAGTTCAACTTCTGGGATATAAGACTGCTGAGGCTCTGGTGAAAAAAATCTGAACTTGAATCCAATTGCTCGCCATAGTCTTTACAAAAAAAGTATTCCCCAAAATAATGTTGATTTAAATGATTAACTCTTTGGAATTTCGAGACATGGCTACTTCCGTAAGAACATTTTGATGCGGATTACAAAATGGATTGCCGAATCTATTGCTATTTCTATTCAAGACTTGATTTTGAGGTGGTTGGTATCTATTATCCGACAGATTAATAGAAATGAAACTTTGTTGTATTGCTCTATTATGAGAATGAGGTTGTCGAAGGGTTGGTATTGTGGTCCAACGCAAAGGTCGTTGGAAAATTATATCTTGTTTAGTTGGTCTCGAGCTCTTGGGGTAGAGCTAGAGCAGAAGGCATATCTGGAGGTTTGCAAGAAAACAACTCATCCGACATTGGACGTCGTAACCCGCATATAAATGCACGTAATGCATTTTCCCTGTATTTCTGACCAAGCGCTTCAATTAATGCAGGCTTTCCCTCATTACTGATAATCATTTGGTTTAAAATCAGTTGCAATTTTTTCTCGACTTCAGAGCCTTGTTTTAATTTTTATTTGTTTTAAAATTTGTTTATATTAATTAATTACCAATTTTAGTCATAAATCTAAATATAATAAGTAAAGAAGTTGCTTTTTTAAATTAAGAACTAGAATTTTAATGATGCTAATAACTACTATTCTTTACAATATTAAGTTGGAGACTAAAATTACTTTACACATTGCTAGATTAAATTAAACTAAATAATTTTCTACCTTTTTTAAATCTGTTAACAAGAAATAGTTCATTAATCAGAAAATTTAGGTTTTAAGCGAATTTAGATAAATAATATTTAACAATAATAAATATTCTGTTAATAAATAAAATAATGATAGTTTATCAATTTATATATATTGTTTATTTAATATATTTGTACGAATAATTATTCCTGACAATGTAATTAGTCTCTTTTCTAAATTTATTATTTAATTTATTTATATAAACTTATCCGACCCTATTTTTTACTAATTTATTAGGTTTATTTGAGCAAAAGATCTATTATTTTTTATTTTTTATATAAAAGTTATGTATTTATTCCAATATTTCGCTACTTCTTTGTGTAGCTTCTTCTGAGATATGTAATTAAAAATTAAATGTTTTTCTTTTTTCAATTTATGTAACATATACAAACAAAAATTATTTGAAACACAATTTTTTCAATTCACAAATATAATCAAAATATTATTTGTCAAAACGAAAAAATATTACAAATATCTATATGTAAGCAAACAAATATGTTATTATATCCTTTAATATAATTTCCGTTTTTATTTAATAAATATATACGTATATGTAAGAGCAACATTAGCTGTATCTGCCTTAAAATTAATTATCTTATCTATTGGAACATTAATAATATGTATCTACGCTTATAATTATTCTCTGTATTTAAAATTCAGACATTATTAAAATGTGGAAAATGATTAAAATTTGCACAGTGAGATACTAATACTATTTTTTCTGAAGATATATTGTTTCTATATTTTTGATCTGTTCTAATCTGGTTTTGAATTTATTTTTAGTTGTACCTACAATTATTTTATAACAATTTGCACTACTATTACGACTACAAGGAATTTGATAGACTATATTTGATCTTTCTTAAAGTTTTATTTTATCTCTTGTTTTGCAAAAAAATTTACCTAAAGTTTGATACATTCTACGTTTGTTACGTTAAAGATTTATAGATTTTAGTTTCAGAAGAAACATCTACATTCCTTCTGTTATATCTATATTGTCTTATTAATTTTCAAATTAAGTAATTAGGGAAACTATTATTAACTAATATATTTCTAATAATTTTTATATTTTTAATATGAAACTCAATATCACTTACTGATAATATTCTTTCTATAAGATTTTTAGCTGTATTTATAATCATTCTCCTAGGATGTATTGATGTATGTCTTTTAATTACTATTGTATCTCAATATGATAATTTTGGATTATTTTCTTTCTCAATTGTAAGCTTAATATCTGGATGAAAAGTATTAAATGTCGATAACATTATTTCTATATTGGTTTCTGAAATAACACAGAATAAATTATCAACATATTTTGTTAAAACTTTTGGTTTAACCAATAATTTTTCTATGAAAGCATCTAGCAATTTTTCCATTACAATATCAGCCACAATTGGAGAAACAGGAGAACCCATTGGAAGTTCTTTTTGTTGAATATATGTTTTTTTCTTATATTGAAAATATCTACTACCAATTATACATAATTTTACTATACTTAAAAACAATTCTTTTCTCATATTTGTATGTTGCAATATTAAATCCCATTTTTTATCAATGATATCTATAGCAACATCGACTGGAATACTGGGGAATAGAGATACCACATCAAAAAAAAACCCTACTAGCATTTGGAAGATTTTTTTATAAAAAATCACCAAACTGAGTCTTCCTCGAGTACGTTTGACGATTAAAAATTGATGAATCACTTGCGCGCTTAAAGAAGGACTCAAAAATGATTCGATCTAATGCTTAAAAAGTAATTTATTGAAAATACAATAACAAAACATACATCAATCGAAAATGGATAATGCAGGTGTTTGAAATATGACTGTTAGTAAGTTATATATATTACATATTTTTCTTATATATATATTTTTCTTATCTAGATAGCTTTGAAGAAACCGTAAAATATTATAATATTGTAAATTTTAGTTTATTAATATCAGTGATCTCGGGGTGTAAAATTTAAATATAAAATCACAACTTTAAAAGCTTATATTATATTATATATATATATATATATATATATATATATATATATATATCGTATTTCTAATTATTTTCGAATAATTTCTTAGTCGTATTCTTCATCTTCGAAGAGTCTTTTGCGACTAATTTTTCAGTCCTATTTCTAATATTTTGCGAATCAATTATGAGTCGTTTTTTTAGTCGTATTTCTGATTGTTTTTTCTCACTCTTTTTCCAGTCAGATTACAGGAAGAGATATATATTTATTTATGTTATGAATTACTTCAGTTTACTAAAATGAAATTATTATGATATTATATAATAAATTAAAGTATTATTGAATTATGTAATAAAGGATATATAAATTAAATTATACAATAAAACATGTTTAGTAAAAAACATTACAGTAAAAAAAGATATTGAATCTATAAAATAACATAACAGTGGAATTCATAATGCATCGGAAATTTTATATAATTTGTTTTATATTTGCAATTCGTTTGTTTGAAAAACACAAGTATAAAAATATACAGTGAGCTTATAGATTATTTTTACAAAAACAATAATTATAAGAATGAAAATGAGTTAAAATAAAAATGTAACTGTAAAATATTCATACCGCATGTGTAAACTTTTTCCGACACTAATGTGTTGTTATTACACACTATACGAACTTTCCGAAGAATTATGAATCCCACTTACAATAATATAATTAATCCATTTTAAAATATAAATTATCAAAAATTTATAACAATATATTACAAAGCTTTACAAATTTTTAATTTGAAAAAATACCAAGAACGCCACATGTTTAGATAAGTTAATTGAGACCTCGTTGAAAAGGTAATTGAATGCCTTTTCCGTCGATGTGCAGCAAATTTCTATGAGGCAAGAAATAGCTGAGGTATGGCACCTCAAAGCTAAAAATTTGCCTATTTTTTACGTTTTTTTTTCAAAATTTTTCATTTTTAGTTCGTTTTTTTTCTACGTTATAGTAAAAATCTGGAATGTTTTATTTTTTTACCAAACATTTTATTTAGTTACCAAAATTTTGAGCGTAATTTGGAAAAAAACGGATGCGCAACATTTGCTGTGTCTGTTCTGAAATTTATTCTCTTATCTATTGGTACGTGTATTATTTGTAACATTTCTAGCATATATCTACGTTTAAAATTAAATTCCGTATTTAAAATTGAAATATTTTCAAAATCAGGATAATGATCTGAATCAAAGCAATGTGAACATAAAGCTGTCTTTTTTGAATTAATATTTCTATATCTTTGATCTGTTCTATGTCCGGCTATTCTAGTCTTCAATTTATTTTTAGTCGTACCTACATATACACCGTTGCAACTCTCATTGTTGTTTCCTTTACATGGTATTTTGTAAACTACATTAGATTTATCTAACTTATGAATCCTATCTTTTGTATTTATAAGAACATTTCATAAAATGCTCTACATTTTATATGCCATCTTGTACTTTGTTTTGTCATATGTACATATCCGATTTTTCTAATCTTTCTGACATTTTTGGTATATATATTATTGACTTACAAATTTTTGGCTATTACCATTATTTCTATTATTATTAATAATTAATAATTCTGCCAGATGACGTTGGTTTCTGGAACCAATCTATTAATAATCTATTTTCCTTTCTTAACACTAAAGTATCTAAATATGAAAGTGTTCAATTATTTTCCTTTTCGATTGTGAATTATATATCGGAGTGAAAAGAATTAAATGTTGATAATATATTATCAATTTCACTTTCTGCAATAATACAAAACAAATCGTCAACATATTTAACTAAAAACTTTTGTTTATTAGTCAATTTGTTAATACGCTCATCTATAAATTTTTCCATTGTAATATCAGCTTTAACCGGAGAAACTGGGGATCCCATAGGAACACCTTTATTTTGTTGATATATTCTATGTATGTATATGTATATATATATATATATATATATATATATATATATATATATTTGTTAGAAAAATGTTCGTTAATGTTGAAAAAGTTTGTTTTACTATAAATTGTTAATGTTGAAAAAATATTTTATGTGGTATAGAATTTGAAAAACAAATATTGTGAATAGTTTTTTATGTCATGTTTCAAAACCATTTGTCTATAAAATTTTAATAATTTTTATTTCCTGAAGATGTTAAAAAGCTGTTAACGAAGTATCGAATAAAAATTAGACCAAATGTAATTTGATAAGAAACGACCATAAGCTTGATTAATATTATGATATATTCTATCTTTAAATTAAAAATATCTACTATCCCTTATACAAAATTTCACTATACGTGAAAACAAACTTTTATTAATGTCTGTTTATTGTGTTATTCTATTCCAACTTTCATCAATAATATTCATTGCCAAATCAACTGGTATGCTTGGAAATAGAGATACAACATTATTATTAGTTTGCCATCAATATCTAATTTTATTTTCTTTATTCTCTCTTTAAAATCTAAAGAATTAGATATATTATATTTTGAACCTGTTGTTAGTTTATTTAAAATACTAGTTATATATTTGCTAAGTTCATAGGAAGGAGAATTTATGCTAGAACAAATTGGTTTCAACGCAAAATTATCCTTATGGATCTTAGGTAATCCATATAATTTAGGAGAAGTAGAAGTATATGATTTTAACTTATATTTTTCTACGTTAGAAATAATATTAGCTTTAAAAAGTTCTTCCGCTAAATCATTATTAAACTTTTGTAATCTGACATTATAAAATTTTTTTTATATGAAAAACACTTTTCACAAAATTGTACGTATTTCTATATATGTACCTATTTTTAGGGGCTTTAATTGTAATATAATATATTTATTTAAAATAATAAAAGCTTTTGAAATTGTGATTTTATATAAATTTTACACCTCGAAATCACTGATAAACTAAAATTTACAATATCATAATATTTTACACTTCCTTCAAAGCTAGCTAGATAAGAAAACTATTATTCATAAATAACTTACAAACAGTCATATTTCAAACAGCTTTCGATTGCTGTATGTTTTGTTATTATATTTTCAATAAATTACTTTTTAAGCATTATATCGAATAATTTTCGAGTCCTTTTTCAAGCGCGCAAGTGGTTAATCAGTTTTTAATCGTCAAAAGTACACGAGGAGGACTCAGTTTGGTGATTTTTTATAAAACAATCTTCCAAATGCTAGTAGGGTTTTGACAAATAATATTTTGTTTGTATTTGTGAATTGAAAAAATTTTGTTTCAAATAATTTTGTTTCAACTGAAAACAGAAAAACATTTATTATTTTACATATCTCTGAAGAAGCTACACAAAGAAGTAGCGAAATATTGGAATAAAGATATACTTTTTATATAAAAAACAAAAAATAATAAACCTTTTGCTCAAATAAACCTAATAAATTTATTATTTAATCAAATATTCACGCTCTTTCACAGATTTATAACATTTTAGACTCCACTTTCTTAGCTCTCACTTTACCAATTAAGGTATTAATTTATTTTGTTATCTATTTGAAGAATTTTACTGGAAATTTTTAAACTAAATAGCGGTGTATAGTATAGTATAAGTATTAAATTGCGAATTAATTTTTTAAAATTAGTTTTTACATACATATATTACTTTTGGAGTTTATATATTGTTACAAAGATTAGAAAGAGATTTAAATAAAACGACAATATGGCTATATGTACTTGGCAGCACTACCAATTAATCTATAGTTGTCAAAATGTTACAACCCTGGTCAACACTATATAGATAATATTCAAATTAACGGATATGTAATACTCCAGAATACACAAGATCATTCGAGGCTGTGCCAATAATAAGTGTAAACAACAACAACAACGAAAAACCTAGCAACATAAATGCTAAGAGATGTTATTCTTAATGATCTTGTATGCCAGTATTCGTTGCTAATAAAGCTAAACAGCACAAGTATACACAACCATATACACATAGCAGAAGAAGAAACAAAACTACGCAACACACCAAACACTCATACATACAACCACACATAGTTACCATAAGCAAAGCAAACAAGTCAGCATTGTCATGTATACAAACACTCGTATATAGCTCCATTTCAAGTAAAATACAACCACCATGCCCAGAAGTTTCGCGAGGTTACGAGACGACGTCATTTTTGCTATATAAAGGCGCTGCCAGAGCTCAGTGAGTTAGTGTGATTTCAAATATAGACGTGTTAACATCGCTAAGTGTTGAGTAGTACAAATAGTCGTGTTAATAAAGTAGTAAATAAAGTGTTGCCGAATTATATTTCTAAAATTAATTTGTCCGTGTTTTAATTTGATGCAATAAAACGAATCCTTGAAGGATAAGTAATAAAACCGTTTTTACGAAAAATTCTAAAAACGTAACAATTGGTGTCAGAAGTGGGATTGCAAAAATAATTAAAAGGACATTGCAATTTAAAAAAAAGGACATTATAAAATTAAAATAAATAATCATGAAATTTGATGAGCTAAAAGTTGAACAGCTGAAAAAGGAGCTCAGTAAGCTGGAATTGCTAACTGCAGGTAACAAGGCTGAACTGCAGAAGAGGCTAATAGATGAGTTTAAGAATCGCGGCATGGACATCGGGAAATACGAGTTTGAGGACAAAGACGATGTGCAGGTATGCCCTCCTGCCACGACCAGCAGCATGGACATAAATTCAATGTTCGCTGCTATGATGATCGAAATGAAACAGAACTCTCAGCAGATAAAAGCAATCAGTGATGCACAAACTGCATCAAGAATCAGCAGTGACAAGCTGGTAGCCGAAATAACTGAAATAAAACAGAACTCTCAGCAGATGCAGGAAAAGCTTGTAGCCGAAACTCAGCAGATGCAGGAAAAGCTTGTAGCCGAAACTCAGCAGATGCAGGAAAAGCTTGTAGCCGAAAATCAGCAGATGCAGGAAAAACTTGTAGCCGAAATACAGGAGTCAAATAAAGCCATGACCGAGACCCTGGTAGAGGTTTCTGAAGCCATTAACAGGAGGGTGGATTCTATCGAGAATAAATTCTCAGAGCTGGAGGATAGAGTCCAACATCTTGAACGCGGTGGCCTGGAACAGCATGCAAAGGAGTTCGAAGAGGAATTGCATGCTCTAGAGGACAAAATGCATAACCTGGAGTGTAGTGGCGGGCCAGTACGAGCAGTTGCGGAAGTTTCTGCGCGGATAAAGGCGCCATGCTTCGATGGCAGCGTACCATTAGGCATCTTCAAATTCCAGTTCGAGACGGTTGCTAGCAGAAGTGGATGGGATGCTGAAGAAAAGGCCATAGAGTTGATCTTGTCCTTAAAGGGTACAGCCGCAGAGGTACTTGAGACGGTGCCAGTAAGCTGCTTAAACAACTATAATGAAATAATGGCAGCATTGCCACGCAAGTATGGTGGTGAGGACGAGCGCGATTTATACAGAATGGAATTGCGATGTAGAGTTCAGAAGCCTAACGAATCTCTACAAGATTTCGCAATGGAAATCGAGCGTTTAGTGCAGCTCACATATCCAGGCGAGAGTCAACCGTTCCTGGACCATTTTAAAACTGAGGCTTTCGTTAACGACATTCGCGACTCTGATGTTAAACTGGCGGTGTGCGCTACGCAGAAGCCACTTTCGCTGAAACTATGTCATTTGCGCTGGCTCAAGAGACTGCCAGAATGGTTTTCAAGCCACAGATATGTAAAGTGCGGAATGTGGATGTTTTGTCTGAGGAGGATAACAACCTAGTGGCTAGCGTTAAGGAGGCAATGCGACAACTGCTGGCAGAGAAGGCTATCAAAGAAAAGCCTAAGTGCTTTAACTGCGGAAAAATCGGTCATTTTCAGCGCAGCTGCAAAGCACAAAGGAAGAGAGGTAGATCCGGTTCGGCACCAAGAAACAGCAAACGGGTGAACCAAACAACATCACAATAGTCCCCGCTAAACTAAAACGACCTAGCACTAAGGGGCAAGAGCTAGCTCTCACAAACGACGGCCCCACAATCTCCATATCAGTGATGCAGCAGAAAAATAGCAACCTCACTGCGTCCGGACATATCAACGGGGAAAAGCACGTACTTACCATAAGCACAGGGGCATCGCAGTCAATAATAAGGCCCGATATAGTAAAGGGGAAATGCGAGCGGTTAAGCAATATACGGCTACGTACAGCTACTGGAGAGCCTGCCACTGTCTATGGTATGATTGAAGTGAAGGTGACTATAGCCAACACCAACGTGAGACATGTGTTTGTTGTTGCCGATATTGTCGATGAGGTTATTATTGGAGCCGATTTTATGATTAATCATGGCATTAATCTACATATGGGACAACAGCTGATGATTTGGCGTAATGTGGAAATACCCCTTGATGTTGGATATGACAACAAACCGCAAGTAACAAGAGTGTTTGCTATTGAGAGTCAGACGTTACCGCCGCAGTCTGAAACATTCATATGGGCGCGGATGAAGGGAGATTGTGAGGACAATCGGTTGTGGGTTGTAGAACCGGCAGATCTAAAGAGAGAGCTTATAACAGCGAAAGCTCTAGTGAAAACTAATAAAGGAGGAATAGTCCCTATAAGAGTGCTTAACTTGTCAGACCAGGAAAAAGTCATCAAAGAAAATTCCGATGTTGGCCAGTGTACTCCAGCAGAGGTAATAATAAACTGCGAGAGGAAGATAAAGCCTACTAATTAGTCCGCAAAAGAACGTGAACGATTTGAGGAATACGTAGAGAAATGGGTAGCAGGTCTATCAGCGGCAGCTAAAAATAAAGCCAAGCAGTTACTAAAAAGGCATGCTAGTATCTTCGCCATGGGAAGCCATAGCCAGGGTAGAACTGCATTGGTTAAACATGAAATTAACACAGGCGAAGCTAGGCCGATTAAACAGCCACCCAGAAGCGTACCCCTAGCAAAGCGGGATAAAGTAAAAGAGCTTGTAAGTGAAATGGAGCGTGGTGGCGTAATTGATCCATCTTCTGGTCCTTGGAGTTCGCCTGTAGTCTTAGTTAAAAAGAAAGATGGCAGTACTAGATTCTGCGTAGACTACAGGAAGCTCAATGACATAACCAAGAAGGACAGTTATCCGCTCCCCAGGATCGATGACACTTTGGACACGCTATCTGGTACCAAATGGTTCTCTACGCTGGACTTGCGAAGCGGATATTGGCAAGTGGAGATCGCAGAGAAAGACAAGGAGAAAACTGCCTTCAGTGTCGGCAACGGATTATGGCAGTTCAAAGTCATGCTATTTGGTCTCTGCAATGCTCCGGCCACATTTGAACGCCTAAAGGAGAAGGTACTGATAGGACTTCACTGGAAGACATGCTTGATATATCTCGATGACATAATCGTGATGGGGAAAACTTTTGATGAACACCTCAAAAACATGGCAGAAGTTCTTGAACGAATATCATCAGCTGGATTGAAACTCAGCTTGAAGAAATGTGTATTGTTCCAGAAAGAAGTAAAGTATTTGGGGCATGGTGTTACAGCAGACGGAATCTCAACAGATGAAGATAAAATAAAAGCAGTAAGGGACTGGCATCAACCTAAATATTTTCATGAATTGCGCAGCTTTTTGGGCCTTTGCACATACTACAGACGTTTTGTGCCGAATTTTGCCAGTGTAGCTTCAAGCTTGCATGAGCTGACAAAGAAGTCAAGACCATACCATTGGGGCGAGCCACAGGAAAAATCCTTCCAGAAACTCAAAGAACTATTATGTACGTCACTAGTGCTAGCGTATCCCATAGCTGGAGAAAAAATTGTGCTGGATACTGATGCGAGCGGCTATGGCATAGGGGGTGTGCTATCCCAAGTAGTAAATGGCACTGAGAAGGTCATAGGGTACTATAGCCGTGTACTCTCATAACCTGAGAGGAATTACTGTGTGACACGACGTGAGCTTCTGGCGGTATTGGAATGCATTAAACATTACCATAAGTACCTGTATGGCCAACACTTTGCATTAAGGACCGATTATTCTGCACTGAGATGGCTATTGCAGTTTAAAAATCCTGAAGGGCAACTGGCAAAGTGGATTCAGCGCCTGCAGAGCTACGACTTCAGCATTGAGCATAGAAGGGGCACAAAGCATAACAATGCGGATGCTCTTTCGAGAAGACCGTGCTGTTTAGAGTGTAAACATTGTGTTAGAACCGAGCAAAAGGAAGGCGTTGTGGATGTTCGGCTAATGCACATCGGCCCTGATGAAGACTGGTCAGCGGCACAGAGGGACGACGATATACTAAGGAAAATTATAGCGGCCAAAGAAGAGGACAGACGACCATCCCGGAATGAAATTTCGGATGAAAGCCCACTGACCAAATCTTATTGGGCTCAGTGGAACAGCCTTAAGGTAATAAAAGGGTGTTTATACCGCGTATGGGAAAGTTTAGATGGCAAAACAACTTTTGAGAAACTGAAGCAGCGTTTTTATTGGGTTGGATGTCAACAAGCCGTAGCTGACTGGATAGCAAACTGCCCACAGTGCATAGCAGCCAAAGGCCCAGTAAGAAGAAGCCGGGGACAGCTGCAACAATACAACTCAGGAGCACCATTCGAGCGGATCGCAATGCATGTAGCTGGTCCCTTTCCCGTCACCGAAGCCGGAAATCGTTATGTACTTGTGGTAATGGACTATTTCAGTAAATGGCTAGAGGTATATGCTATACCTAACCAGGAAGCAAAGACAATTGTAAATGCTTTCGTCAACAACTGGGTGTGTCGCTATGGTGTCCCAATAGAATTACATTCCGACCAAGGAAGGAATTTCGAGTCTGCCATATTCAGGGAAATGCGCGAGTTGTATGGGATAAAGAAAACCAGAACGACGCCGCTGCATCCACAGTCTGATGGCATGGTAGAAAGATTCAATCGCACCTTAGAAGAGTACCTACGAAAAGTAGTAAGCACCCATCAGAGGGATTGGTACGAGCACATCCCCAAATTTTTGATGGCATATAGGTCAGCTGTACACGACTCAACATCGAGAACGCCAGCCAAAATTATCTTCGGGACGGAATTAAAACTACCTGGTGATTTGGAATTTGGTGTTAAGCCAACTGTAGAGGAAGGAGCTATTACGTCCCAGGAGAAGGAGGACTTAAACGAACTGCATGAGTTCATACGCAATAGAATCAAGATGGTCAGTGACAAGATGAAGGCTAGGTATGACCGCGCAGCAAACTCGGAGGGATTTATGGATGGACAATTGGTTTTACTGTATAACCCACAACGGAAGAAAGGATTGTCCCCAAAATTACAGACTCACTGGGATGGCCCGTATAAAGTGATTAAGAAAGTGAATGACGTTGTATACCGGATACAGAAGCACAATAGCCCAAGGTCGAAAATGAAAATAGTACATCTCGAACGATTGGTGCACTATGGAAGAGGTGATTGTATGCCTATTCGGGTCGAACAGGCTTAAGTGGGCGGCAGTGTTACAAAGATTAGAAATAGATTTAAATAAAACGACAATATGGCTATATGTACTTGGCAGCACTACCAATTAATCTATAGTTGTCAAAATGTTACAACCCTGGACAATACTATATAGATAATATTCAAATTAACGGAAATGGAATACTCCAGAATATACAAGATCATTCAAGGCTGTGCCAATAAGAGTAAACCACAACAACAACAAACATAGCAACATAAATGTTAAGAGATGTTATTCTTAATGATCTTGTATGCAAGTATTCGCTGCTAATAAAGCTAAATAGATTCACAAGTATACACAGCCATATACACGTAGAAGAAACAAAACCACACACTCATTCATACAACCACTCATAGTTACCATAGGCAAAACACACAGAACACTCATACATTCAACCACACATAGTTACCATAAGCAAACCAAACAAGTCAGCATTGTCATGTATACAAACACAGACATGTCAAGTAACAAAACAACCACCAAACCCAGAACTTTCGCGAGGTTACCAGACGACGTCATTTTTGCTATATAAAGGCGCTGCCAGAGCTCAGCGAGAATCAGTGTGATATCAAACATAGACGTGTTAACATCGCTAAGTGTTGAGTAGTACAAATACTCGTGTAAATAAAGTAACAAATAAAGTGTTGCCGCATTATATTTCTAAATTAATTTGTCCGTGTTTTTAATTTGATGCAATAAAACGAATCCTTGAAGGATAAGTAATAAAACCGTTTTTACGAAAAGGTCTAAAAACGTAACAATATGTTATTAATATTTAGACAAATTAGAGTTATTTATTTAATTAGCTTTATTTGTTTTATGTTTCAGTTTATCGCTTTAATTATTTATTTATGTTAGAAAAATTATTGTTCTAAAATTTTTTATTTTACGCTTTTAATTTATAAGTAATTTAATTAGATTCACACAGTTTCTTAGAAGTGGTTATTTGGTGTCAGGTAAACAGAATTCAGTTGATGCTTAACACATGCTTTTCAATATCTCCTCAAATAAATTGTTTTACATACATTTTTTCATTGAAACTGATAATTATTAATTTATTTTATATTGTTTAAACAATATTTGCATTGGTTCATCTTTGGATTATTATATTTATTTCTTTTCATTTTATTTTGTAATCACAGTAATTAACGTTGCTTTTTTCTGAGCAAATTAAAATTCTTAAATTCAAATTATTTGGGTTTTATTGGTTATTAATTAATTTCAAATTTGTTCATAAACGTTTAACACTTGACATTAAACTTTCGCTTTTCTTTCTGATGAGAATTGCTTATTACAAGATAGACAAAACAATAATGAATTGGAATTATAATTGATTAAACATAAAAAGAGAGATCGCGAGTGGGGAGAAAATAGTTTGTTGTAAATATATATGTAAGTATCATGAAGACCGTCTTAACTTATATAAAACAGCTGATTTGAATGTCGGTTTTACTTGCATTCGAAAGTGGGAAAACCTGCTTGTTTTCATGACACCAAATGAAACCAATATCGATTTGCAAAACCGATAATCAGCAAAACCGACTTGGATTCCATGACACCCCTGTCTAT
>OY776278.1:61440114-61445114 GCA_963675445.1 Linnaemya vulpina | reverse complement strand
TACAGAGTTGACAGCAAGTATTTTGATGGTGTCTAAACCCTTTTAGAAAGGCAGTTTTTCTTGAAGCAACACAGAATTTATAAAAGAGAGAGAGAGAGGGAGTGAGAGCGAGAGAGGAAAGAAGAACGAAGAGGGTACATAATTTCTTGTACTTTAATACGTCTTTATATAATTCTTAATATCATAAAACTAATTGCCCCTATTGAGATTGCCAACTTTTTTATACCCTTCACAAAAAAATGAAAGGGTATATATAGGTTCTCATTCTGTGTGTAATTTCTTCGATAAAGTATAGCGATGACGATTGAGCGACGTCCGTTTGCCTGTACGCGAAATCGGTTTCCCAAGCCCCCAGAAGAGCTAGAGACTTAGTTCTTGGACTTATCGATTGGAAATGAACTTAAATAGAGTAAGCAAAATTTGAAATACGGTTTCGGAGCTAGAAAGCTTATACCCATTTCTCGACGGAAAATTAACACCAACACCCAATTATTTTTTTGTTTGTTTGCAAATTTAACCTATTTTAAGCTTTGGGAAGCCTTAATTGTCTATTAAAAGTTAAAAAACTTAAATTTTTTTTCCATGGATGCGAAATTAAAAGTTTTTTTTGGCACCTTCGGTATTTTGTGGTGCATGTAATAACTAATATGTTTAAAAATTTTAGGTTTTTCTAAATTAAACCCGCTCTATAGGTCATGAAGATTCCATTGATAAAACAAAAAAGAGTTTATTACATGTTTTTGGGAATTGTCGCTTTAACTCTTAAAGTTTTATTTTCGGGCTAATTATTTTTCCCAAAAGTTATCTATTAAAATTCAAAGTGATCAATTGAGAGGTCTTAGCTAGTTCCTATGCGCATTTCACTGGAGCTAATGTAGATCATCAGGGAACCTTTACTCAACATTTCTTAAAATAACTAGAGATATTTATCTCTAAAAAAATCTTAAAAAAAATATGTTGTTATAAATGTTAGTTAATAATATTAGGGTGGTAGTAAATGCTAACGTTAGCATATCAAGTCGATAAAGTGGCCGATAGCAACTTTCTATTATTACAACTTGCCGGTAATATTAAATGTATATTTCTTATTGTGTGGCAATACCGCTAGCAATTAACGACTATTTTTGAAAGATTATTTAGATCTGTTAATGGCAACGACGCACTTGTTTTTACGTTTTGAAAATATATGCAGCTTTTGTTTGGGAAAATATAACTTTGTGTTATAAAATAAAATATATCAGCATATAAGGAAACAATCGTGCGATCTGTGCGAAGACGGACAAAAAACCTTTCAAGTCAACAAGACCTATGTTTAGTGCTACCATGGTGCAAATATGGTGATATAATCACAAATCCTCCTGGCAAAACTTATCGCATAGTCGAACTTGCCTTTAATTTATCGATCATATTTAGGTTAGAGGAAAGTTGTAATAATGAAAATGTATTTATCCGACCGATAAAGTCTCATTTTAAGATAGCATCAAGTTGTAAAAATGGCCCTTAAACATTTCTTACTTCGCACCGGCTAGTTCGAGAGGATTTGATTCAGCGCGTATATATCTACGTATACGAAGAACATTTGTATTGGCGTCACGATTTTCATCTTCGTAAAATAAATCCACACTTAAATCCAATATTAATTTACTTTTTCTTCTACAAAAACTTGATTTTAATTTTTTTTTAAAAATCATGAAAAAATTTTTAACTCAAATAAGATTTAAGATTAAGTATTTTTTTCTGGAATCTCGCTATTCACCTAGTTCACTGTTGCCAGCTATTTCCCGAAATATATAACTACATATTGTTGGAAAATCGCTAGAAAATAGGTAAATTCAAAAACAAGTAAAAAAATTTTGCGATAAATCGCTTATATTTTTTCATTCAAATAAACCCAAAAATTTATACAAAAAAATTATTTTCTTTGAAAACATATATTTAAGCAATGCAAAACATTTATTTTTAAATTGCATGTACATATCGTTAGCTAAACCGCAAACTGCCCTATCTAACATTTTCACAATTTTACAGGAAAAGCGAAAAACTGTTTTAAACTAATGGTATAGTGTCAATTAGTAAGATTTTCACCAGTATTATAAATAATTCTTGCAAAATGGAATAAAATTCTAAGATATTTAAATAGCCTTGTTGGTCCTTTGGTACTCCAATTTAATGAAACCAAAGGCCCTATAAACAATGAATACAAAAAAGGTTAATTGAATTTTTAATATTTTACAATGTTGTCTATACAAAAACTCAGTTAGGTCTTCTTGCGTTTATGAAATTGATGCTTTTGTAAATAGGGCCGTTTGTTTTTCTTTAATAAATTTGGTATTTTTTGTCAGATAAGTCCAAGTTTTCTTCTGGATGGGTATTTCCGCATCAATAGAAAACAGGATTTTGGATCTTAGGCCAATTGCGTTTTAGCTAACGATATGTATATATATATATATATATATATATATATATATATATATATATACATATGTATGTATATATATATATATATATATATATATATATATACATATATTTATATACACATATATCTATATATATATATATATATATATATATATATCTATACTTATATATACATATATATATATATATATATATATATATATATACATATATATATATATATATATATATATATATATATGTATATGTATATATATGTATATATATATATATATATATATATATACAAATACATATACATATATATATATATATATATATATATATATATATACAAATATACATATATATATATATATATATATATATATATATATATATATACATATATATATATATATATATATATATACATATGTATATATATATATATATATATATATATATATATATACATATACATATATACATATATATATATATATATATATATATATATACATATGTATATATATATATATATATATATATATATATATAGATATAGACATATATATATATATATATATATATATATACATATATACATAAATACATACACATATACATACATACATATATACACACATATATACATATATATACATACATACATACATACATATATACATATATATACACACACATACAAATACATGTACACATATAACTACATATACATCCACACACATATACATGTATATACACCTATATACACATAGGCAATAATTTTAACAATTAGTATAAATTAATATATAATAACAATAATACAATAAATTATCTCTAGCAAATAATTGTTAATATTAACAATTATATTATGTAAATCTGCAATTCTTACTAACTAAATGTCTATAATTCTGTGCTAATTTTTCTGTATCTATTTTAAAATTTATTCTGTGTGATGAAGGTACGTTTATTATTTCTAACATTAATCGACGTTTGTAGTTATTTTCTGTATTTAATATTGAAACATTTTCAAAATCTGGAAAATGATATGCCCTAGAACAATGGGAAGATGAAGCTGTTTTCTGTGAATTTATAGCCCTATATTTTTGATCTGATTTGTGACCTGCTATCCTAGTCTTTAATTTATTCTTGGTCGTACCTATATACACTTTATTACAATTCTCTATATCATTACCCTTGCATGGTATTTTATATACTAAATTTGATCTATCCCATTATTCAATTTTATCTTTATTTTTACTAAATAGTCTGTTTAATGTATTGTGCGTTCTATGACCTATTCTATATTTACCTGTATCGTAAATTTTAGATTTTGTCAACCTTTCTGATATTCCTGGTATGTATGTTAAAGATTTAAATTATTTTTGTTCTGTATTAATATTAGTATTTTCTGTTCTTCTATTTCTATATTGTGATATTAATTTATTTATAATATGATTAGGAAAATTGTTATTTTCTAATATATTTATAACCTTCTTTTTATTGCTATAGTGAAATTGTTTGTCACTTATATTTAGAACCCTTTCTATAAAATTTTTAGCTGTGTTTATAATAATGTGTCTACTATGTTTTGAATAGTAATTAATCATTCTTCCCGAAGCAGTAGGTTTCTGGAACCAATCTATTATTAATTTATTACCTCTCCTAATAACTAAAGTATCTAAATAAGGAAGTCTCAAGTCCCTTTCCTTTTCAGCAGTACATTTAATGTTCGAATTAAAATTATTCAATGCTGATAACATATTATCTATCTCCGATGTATGAATAATGCAAAATAAATCATCTACATATTTTTTCACTATTTTAGGTTTTATATTAAGTTTTTGAATTGATTTGTCTAATAATTCCTCCATTACTATATCTGCTATTATTGGAGATGCTGGTGATCCCATAGGAAGACCCCTTTGTTGCATATATATATTGCTATTATATTGAAAATACCTATTATCTTCTATACAAAATTTTAAAATACGGAAAAATAAATGTTTGTCAATCCTTGTATACCTTGCTATCATTTCCCATTTGTTTTCAATTGTATTAATTGCCAAATCAATAGGTACACTTGGGAATAGGGAAACTACATCAAAAGAAATCAAGCTTTCATTATCAGATATACGTTGGCTCCTAATTTTATTCACAAATTCTATTGAATTTTTGATATTATATTTTGAATCCTTAGTAATATTTTTTGAAATATTTGTAATATATCTGCATAGTTCATATGAAGGTGAATTAATAAAAGAACATATAGGTCTTAATGGAAAATTTTCTTTATGAATTTTTGGTAATCCATATATACGAGGAGCAACTGCAGCATTTGTTTTTAGCCTATTCTTATCATTAGATGTTATAATATCTTTCTTAAATAATTCTTCAACTATATCATTATTGATTTTTTGGTATTTGATTGTTGGATCTCTATTAATTAAATTATAATTTGTAATATCTCCTAAAATACTATTGATTCTTAAATCATAATCCTGTTTACTAATGGCTACAGTTACATTACCCTTATCAGCATTTACAATAAGTATATCTTTATTTTCCCTTAAGAAATTAGTAGCTTTCTTAGC
>OY776278.1:61415114-61435114 GCA_963675445.1 Linnaemya vulpina | reverse complement strand
TACCTAGTAAAAAGTATGAAATTCCTATTTTTCATATCAGAGGGAGAGGACTTAGTGCAGACTTTAAATAATAAGGAAGAACAAGAGATAGCAAGAAATAGAGTAACTACGGTTATTGATAACCATTTAAATAAAATTCAATTAACAAATAGAGATAAGTTTATATTAGATAAAGCTAAGAAAGCTACTAATTTCTTAAGGGAAAATAAAGATATACTTATTGTAAATGCTGATAAGGGTAATGTAACTGTAGCCATTAGTAAACAGGATTATGATTTAAGAATCAATAGTATTTTAGGAGATATTACAAATTATAATTTAATTAATAGAGATCCAACAATCAAATACCAAACAATCAATAATGATATAGTTGAAGAATTATTTAAGAAAGATATTATAACATCTAATGATAAGAATAGGCTAAAAACAAATGCTGCAGTTGCTCCTCGTATATATGGATTACCAAAAATTCATAAAGAAAATTTTCCATTAAGACCTATATGTTCTTTTATTAATTCACCTTCATATGAACTATGCAGATATATTACAAATATTTCAAAAAATATTACTAAGGATTCAAAATATAATATCAAAAATTCAATAGAATTTGTGAATAAAATTAGGAGCCAACGTATATCTGATAATGAAAGCTTGATTTCTTTTGATGTAGTTTCCCTATTCCCAAGTGTACCTATTGATTTGGCAATTAATACAATTGAAAACAAATGGGAAATGATAGCAAGGTATACAAGGATTGACAAACATTTATTTTTCCGTATTTTAAAATTTTGTATAGAAGATAATAGGTATTTTCAATATAATAGCAATATATATATGCAACAAAGGGGTCTTCCTATGGGATCACCAGCATCTCCAATAATAGCAGATATAGTAATGGAGGAATTATTAGACAAATCAATTCAAAAACTTAATATAAAACCTAAAATAGTGAAAAAATATGTAGATGATTTATTTTGCATTATTCATACATCGGAGATAGATAATATGTTATCAGCATTGAATAATTTTAATTCGAACATTAAATGTACTGCTGAAAAGGAAAGGGACTTGAGACTTCCTTATTTAGATACTTTAGTTATTAGGAGAGGTAATAAATTAATAATAGATTGGTTCCAGAAACCTACTGCTTCGGGAAGAATGATTAATTACTATTCAAAACATAGTAGACACATTATTATAAACACAGCTAAAAATTTTATAGAAAGGGTTCTAAATATAAGTGACAAACAATTTCACTATAGCAATAAAAAGAAGGTTATAAATATATTAGAAAATAACAATTTTCCTAATCATATTATAAATAAATTAATATCACAATATAGAAATAGAAGAACAGAAAATACTAATATTAATACAGAACAAAAATAATTTAAATCTTTAACATACATACCAGGAATATCAGAAAGGTTGACAAAATCTAAAATTTACGATACAGGTAAATATAGAATAGGTCATAGAACGCACAATACATTAAACAGACTATTTAGTAAAAATAAAGATAAAATTGAATAATGGGATAGATCAAATTTAGTATATAAAATACCATGCAAGGGTAATGATATAGAGAATTGTAATAAAGTGTATATAGGTACGACCAAGAATAAATTAAAGACTAGGATAGCAGGTCACAAATCAGATCAAAAATATAGGGCTATAAATTCACAGAAAACAGCTTCATCTTCCCATTGTTCTAGGGCATATCATTTTCCAGATTTTGAAAATGTTTCAATATTAAATACAGAAAATAACTACAAACGTCGATTAATGTTAGAAATAATAAACGTACCTTCATCACACAGAATAAATTTTAAAATAGATACAGAAAAATTAGCACAGAATTATAGACATTTAGTTAGTAAGAATTGCAGATTTACATAATATAATTGTTAATATTAACAATTATTTGCTAGAGATAATTTATTGTATTATTGTTATTATATATTAATTTATACTAATTGTTAAAATTATTGCCTATGTGTATATAGGTGTATATACATGTATATGTGTGTGGATGTATATGTAGTTATATGTGTACATGTATTTGTATGTGTGTGTATATATGTATGTATGTATGTATGTATATATATGTATATATGTGTGTATATATGTATGTATGTATATGTGTATGTATTTATGTATATATGTATATATATATATATATATATATATATGTCTATATCTATATATATATATATATATATATATATATATATATACATATGTATATATATATATATATATATATATATATGTATATATGTATATGTATATATATATATATATATATATATATATATATACATATGTATATATATATATATATATATATATATATATGTATATATATATATATATATATATATATATATATATATGTATATTTGTATATATATATATATATATATATATATATATGTATATGTATTTGTATATATATATATATATATATATATATATACATATATATACATATACATATATATATATATATATATATATATATATATGTATATATATATATATATATATATATATATATATATGTATATATAAGTATAGATATATATATATATATATATATATATATATAGATATATGTGTATATAAATATATGTATATATATATATATATATATATATATATATACATACATATGTATATATATATATATATATATATATATATATATATATACATATCGTTAGCTAAAACGCAATTGGCCTAAGATCCAAAATCCTGTTTTCTATTGATGCGGAAATACCCATCCAGAAGAAAACTTGGACTTATCTGACAAAAAATACCAAATTTATTAAAGAAAAACAAACGGCCCTATTTACAAAAGCATCAATTTCATAAACGCAAGAAGACCTAACTGAGTTTTTGTATAGACAACATTGTAAAATATTAAAAATTCAATTAACCTTTTTTGTATTCATTGTTTATAGGGCCTTTGGTTTCATTAAATTGGAGTACCAAAGGACCAACAAGGCTATTTAAATATCTTAGAATTTTATTCCATTTTGCAAGAATTATTTATAATACTGGTGAAAATCTTACTAATTGACACTATACCATTAGTTTAAAACAGTTTTTCGCTTTTCCTGTAAAATTGTGAAAATGTTAGATAGGGCAGTTTGCGGTTTAGCTAACGATATGTACATGCAATTTAAAAATAAATGTTTTGCATTGCTTAAATATATGTTTTCAAAGAAAATAATTTTTTTGTATAAATTTTTGGGTTTATTTGAATGAAAAAATATAAGCGATTTATCGCAAAATTTTTTTACTTGTTTTTGAATTTACCTATTTTCTAGCGATTTTCCAACAATATGTAGTTATATATTTCGGGAAATAGCTGGCAACAGTGAACTAGGTGAATAGCGAGATTCCAGAAAAAAATACTTAATCTTAAATCTTATTTGAGTTAAAAATTTTTTCATGATTTTTAAAAAAAAATTAAAATCAAGTTTTTGTAGAAGAAAAAGTAAATTAATATTGGATTTAAGTGTGGATTTATTTTACGAAGATGAAAATCGTGACGCCAATACAAATGTTCTTCGTATACGTAGATATATACGCGCTGAATCAAATCCTCTCGAACTAGCCGGTGCGAAGTAAGAAATGTTTAAGGGCCATTTTTACAACTTGATGCTATCTTAAAATGAGACTTTATCGGTCGGATAAATACATTTTCATTATTACAACTTTCCTCTAACCTAAATATGATCGATAAATTAAAGGCAAGTTCGACTATGCGATAAGTTTTGCCAGGAGGATTTGTGATTATATCACCATATTTGCACCATGGTAGCACTAAACATAGGTCTTGTTGACTTGAAAGGTTTTTTGTCCGTCTTCGCACAGATCGCACGATTGTTTCCTTATATGCTGATATATTTTATTTTATAACACAAAGTTATATTTTCCCAAACAAAAGCTGCATATATTTTCAAAACGTAAAAACAAGTGCGTCGTTGCCATTAACAGATCTAAATAATCTTTCAAAAATAGTCGTTAATTGCTAGCGGTATTGCCACACAATAAGAAATATACATTTAATATTACCGGCAAGTTGTAATAATAGAAAGTTGCTATCGGCCACTTTATCGACTTGATATGCTAACGTTAGCATTTACTACCACCCTAATATTATTAACTAACATTTATAACAACATATTTTTTTTAAGATTTTTTTAGAGATAAATATCTCTAGTTATTTTAAGAAATGTTGAGTAAAGGTTCCCTGATGATCTACATTAGCTCCAGTGAAATGCGCATAGGAACTAGCTAAGACCTCTCAATTGATCACTTTGAATTTTAATAGATAACTTTTGGGAAAAATAATTAGCCCGAAAATAAAACTTTAAGAGTTAAAGCGACAATTCCCAAAAACATGTAATAAACTCTTTTTTGTTTTATCAATGGAATCTTCATGACCTATAGAGCGGGTTTAATTTAGAAAAACCTAAAATTTTTAAACATATTAGTTATTACATGCACCACAAAATACCGAAGGTGCCAAAAAAAACTTTTAATTTCGCATCCATGGAAAAAAAATTTAAGTTTTTTAACTTTTAATAGACAATTAAGGCTTCCCAAAGCTTAAAATAGGTTAAATTTGCAAACAAACAAAAAAATAATTGGGTGTTGGTGTTAATTTTCCGTCGAGAAATGGGTATAAGCTTTCTAGCTCCGAAACCGTATTTCAAATTTTGCTTACTCTATTTAAGTTCATTTCCAATCGATAAGTCCAAGAACTAAGTCTCTAGCTCTTCTGGGGGCTTGGGAAACCGATTTCGCGTACAGGCAAACGGACGTCGCTCAATCGTCATCGCTATACTTTATCGAAGAAATTACACACAGAATGAGAACCTATATATACCCTTTCATTTTTTTGTGAAGGGTATAAAAAAGTTGGCAATCTCAATAGGGGCAATTAGTTTTATGATATTAAGAATTATATAAAGACGTATTAAAGTACAAGAAATTATGTACCCTCTTCGTTCTTCTTTCCTCTCTCGCTCTCACTCCCTCTCTCTCTCTCTTTTATAAATTCTGTGTTGCTTCAAGAAAAACTGCCTTTCTAAAAGGGTTTAGACACCATCAAAATACTTGCTGTCAACTCTGTATACATGTGCTTGTTAACTTGAAGAACTCGGGCTTGAGTCAAGCATTCATTTTGTTAATATACATACAAAAACGTCTATAAATAGACAGGGGTGTCATGGAATCCAAGTCGGTTTTGCTGATTATCGGTTTTGCAAATCGATATTGGTTTCATTTGGTGTCATGAAAACAAGCAGGTTTTCCCACTTTCGAATGCAAGTAAAACCGACATTCAAATCAGCTGTTTTATATAAGTTAAGACGGTCTTCATGATACTTACATATATATTTACAACAAACTATTTTCTCCCCACTCGCGATCTCTCTTTTTATGTTTAATCAATTATAATTTCAATTCATTATTGTTTTGTCTATCTTGTAATAAGCAATTCTCATCAGAAAGAAAAGCGAAAGTTTAATGTTAAGTGTTAAACGTTTATGAACAAATTTGAAATTAATTAATAACCAATAAAACCCAAATAATTTGAATTTAAGAATTTAAAATAAATTAATAATTATTCAGTTTCAATGAAAAAATTTATGTAAAAAAATTAATGTGAGGAGATATTGAAAAGCATCTGTTAAGCATCAACTGAATTCTGTTTACCTGACACCAAATAACCACTTCTAAGAAACTGTGTGAATCTAATTAAATTACTTATAAATTAAAAGCCTAAATTAAAAAATTTTAGAACAATAATTTTTCTAACATAAATAAATAATTAAAGCGATAAACTGAAACATAAAACAAATAAAGCTAATTAAATAAATAACTCTAATTTGTCTAAATATTAATAACATATTGTTACGTTTTTAGACCTTTTCGTAAAAACGGGTTTATTACTTATCCTTCAAGGATTCGTTTTATTGCATCAAATTAAAAACACGGACAAATTAATTTAGAAATATAATGCGGCAACACTTTATTTGTTACTTTATTTACACGAGTATTTGTACTACTCAACACTTAGCGATGTTAACACGTCTATGTTTGATATCACACTGATTCTCGCTGAGCTCTGGCAGCGCCTTTATATAGCAAAAATGACGTCGTCTGGTAACTTCGCGAAAGTTCTGGGTTTGGTGGTTGTTTTGTTACTTGACATGTGTGTGTTTGGATACATGACAATGCTGACTTGTTTGGTTTGCTTATGGTAACTATGTGTGGTTGAATGTATGAGTATTCTGTGTGTTTTGCCTATGGTAACTATGAGTGGTTGTATGAATGAGTGTGTAGTTTTGTTTCTTCTACGTGTATATGGCTGTGTATACTTGTGAATCTATTTAGCTTTATTAGCAGCGAATACTTGCATACAAGATCATTAAGAATAACATCTCTTAACATTTATGTTGCTATGTTTGTTGTTGTTGTGGTTTACTCTTATTGGCACAGCCTTGAATGATCTTGTATATTCTGGAGTATTCCATTTCCGTTAATTTGAATATTATCTATATAGTGTTGACCAGGGTTGTAACATTTTGACAACTATAGATTAATTGGTAGTGCTGCCAAGTACATATAGCCATATTGTCGTTTTATTTAAATCTATTTCTAATCTTTGTAACACTGCCGCCCACTTAAGCCTGTTCGACCCGAATAGGCATACAATCACCTCTTCCATAGTGCGCCAATCGTTCGAGATGTACTATTTTCATTTTCGACCTTGGGCTATTGTGCTTCTGTATCCGGTATACAACGTCATTCACTCTCTTAATCACTTTATACGGGCCATCCCAGTGAGTCTGTAATTTTGGGGACAATCCTTTCTTCCGTTGTGGGTTATACAGTAAAACCAATTGTCCTTCCATAAATCCCTCCGAGTTTGCTGCGCGGTCATACCTAGCCTTCATCTTGTCACTGACCATCTTGATTCTATTGCGCACGAACTCATGCAGTTCGTTTAAGTCCTCCTTCTCCTGGGACGTAATAGCTCCTTCCTCTACAGTTGGCTTAACACCAAATTCCAAATCACCAGGTAGTTTAAATCCGTCCCGAAGATAATTTTGGCTGGCGTTCTCGATGTTGAGTCGTGTACAGCTGACCTATATGCCATCAAAAATTTGGGGATGTGCTCGTCCCAATCCCTCTGATGGGTGCTTACTACTTTTATAGGTATATATATATATATATATATTATATATATATATATATATATATATATATACATACATACATATATACATATATATATATATATATATATATATATATATATATACATACATATATACATATATATATATATATATATATATATATATATATATATATATATTTACATATATATATATATATATATATATATATATATATATATATATACATAAATATATATATATATATATATATATATATATATATATATATATGCATATACTATATATGTATATATATATATATATATATATATATATATATGTTCTGGGAATCTTAGACATATTTAGTGACGCAAAATTAATACCAAAAACCAATTAGTTTCTTGTTTGTGTCTATATTGAACATTTTTCATGCTTTTCAAACCCTCAATTGTTTATTAAATACTATAATATAAATATAATAATAAATATAAATTTTTTTCCGGAGATGGGAAATTAAAAGTTGTTTTATGGCATTTTAGTATATTGTTGTACATGTAAAAACTAAAATGTTTAAAAATTTCAAGTTTTTCATAAATAAAACCACTTAATACACCATGAAGACTTGCATTGGTAAAATATTAAAATTTCGTTTCCAGGGGAAGGAAATTGATATTTTTGCATTCACAAAATAACCAAAAAGGCAGCTGACGTTATTTTTTTTCGCTAACTAAATCTATTATATAACTTTGGAAGAACAAAATTGGTACTTAAATATATATGTAACGCCAGCACTGCCGATTATAGCACTTTTACTTGTTTTTTTTGTTGATATATATGTACATATCTGTAAAATAAAAGTTCCCCTACTGATTCTACTTTAGTTGGCGGCGCCGAGGGCAATACGACAATGCCATCAACAATTCTCTCTACCTTTCGAAAACAATTTGTTGACATTGTTATTAAAAGGACAGCATAATTGTTGAAAAAAATATTGACATAGATACACTTAACACCCCGTTTCCTTCAGGGTTATATTTGGGTCACATACTTGCAAACACACACACACATAAGAACATAGTGACGGGACCTCTGAATTTTTCGGCAAAATATCTTAGGACCGTAAGCCATAGAGATCTGATAAGAACTCAAAGGAATAAGTTTTCCGACTTTCTAAAATGATACCACAAGAGTATAAAAAAGAGGCATATAAAAATATATAAACAAATATATAAGAAAAAAATTTCTTTTCTTTATTAAAACAATGTTAGTATAAAAACTAAATGACTTTCGTAAATTAATGACATTAAATTTTTCGGGGTGTCAAGGTCCCCTACTACTTTGCTAAGTCTGTTACAATAGTTTTAGGAACCAAAAACTATTATATTAATGTTATAAACACAACAATAATTTAGAAGTTCGAAAAGAGTCTTAGCTTTCTAGATCTAAGAGTGTCGTAAGTAAGTCTTATTTAAATGCATATCTGCAGAGGTGCTCCGTCAACCACTTAAGGTTATGGAAAATAATTTCTTATTTTATTTAAGCTATCAAATTCATAACAATGTGTTGATATTTTATACCACAAAAATTTTGAGGGACGAGTAATGTGCGACTTATTTATATGAGTTATGCCGAACTCCGAATGATATCCGACAAAATATAAAAATATCTATCAAATCCATTTTATATGAACTATGTGAAATATAATTATTTTCGATGCACAACATATTGCAATATAAAATAAGTACTATCTTTTAACGTGTTGTGGATATTGTGCGTACCAACAATAGATGGTGATAAATATATCTTGTTTCTTTAATTATTTCTAGTTGAAAGGTTTAAGAACTTCCCGTTAATGAAAGTGTAAACAGGAGGAAACAGGAAAATTCCATTAGTAAAATTAAAGCAGTTGTGCAAACACGAATCTATAGCGTGACAAGGCCGCTGCTAACACCACTACAGCCACCAAAATTCTCCCACCACTTCCACGCCATGTGGAGGTTAAAGTGTTCTACTTTTATTGTTTGCATATGTACTATACTTACATACATACATATGTATATGTACACATATCTAGCGATTATGTGTATGTCGTCAGCAGGGCAACCAATAAAGCGGTTTCTTTGCGTAAAACATTCACTAGGAATATCGGAATTTGTAATCACCATACTAGCAAACGGACCACTATTAATTGCAAGGCCAGTGTCCCACTATGCACATTCGCCTGTCTTTTCTTGTAATATTGTAACCAAAGTACAGGTTGTAGTTTTCAGCAGAATTTAATGAAATTTGCTGCATATTAATTTTTGGTACCGAAGACATAGTCACTTGATTATAGTCAATATAGTTCCATTATTTCGCGTACTTCCTATACAAATATGCTCTCGGGAACAACTGAAATGACGACAAGTCTCTGGCTAAAAGCGGTATAGTAACGAACTTTGGTACAACTAAATTTTACATACTTAAATATGTACTATTATATATATAATAAGTAAAATTTATTATTATACAATAATAGTCCTTAAATTAAAAATAAAAACCAAAATCGTTATTTGTTAATTTATATTTTATAATCTATGTCAGGAAGAAGTATTTCAATAGTATCTGATGAAAAACTCTTTCGATTATTTAGAGTTTTTTCCGTACTACAGCTTAAAAAAGGATAGCCTATTGATAAATAGCCAATTTAGAACATCCCTGTTTGATTCCTTTCTGCTGAGTTTTCTTGAATAACTCTCATGGTACAATTTAAATTCCTTATTTCTGGCCTCGGCAGTTTCTTCCTACAATTGTCCTTGCGTATTGATCTATTACGGTACCGCCATAAATAGGAACTTTGGGCAGTGATATACATAGATTTTGGCAGTCTCTTATGCATACTCCTCAAATTTCTTAATATTAATGTGGTGTCCACTAGTTATCGCTTCTAATATAATGTTATGGCGTTTAAGTAATTCTTCATTTATGCCACTGATTTGTGAAACTGTTTCTGAAGAGAAACATACCCTGGTTTTGGAACATCTACAATTAGGCCCATTCCGCCTTTTAGGATATTTTGGATAACTTCCTTTCTTTTACAATATTTTTATCTTCAACGCTCTTTGCTTGCCATTTTTGAACTATAAGTTTATATGAAAGATGAAGTATCGATTCTTAAAACGGTATGCGTGCATGTAATGTTGAAAATTTAAAGCTTCAGGATTTTGTGGAGGATTTTTCTGCAGTGCAGTCTTTCGAAGTTTGGGCACAAATGTAACACCTCATTGTTGATTTTGTATCCGTTGCAGCATTGTATACTTTCCTGTCGACCTTTGTCATTAACATCGTGTGCTTAATTTTTCCAATATTTCCGGTACATATCATTTAGCGTTTTCGCAATAACATAATTTGATGTGATATTAGCAGAAAATGAATGCAGAATGCTTATAAATTTTAGGTTTGCTTGGAGATTTTGTTACATGTGATATCCTCTGCTGATAGTTTTTTACGAGTTTTTTTCGTTTTTCTTCGTTTTGTTCTTTCACTGGCCTTATTGAATTCTCTTAGTCGTAGTCCAGAAGACGAACTACCAAATACTGGTACTGCGACAGACATTTCGAGCCATTTGGAATACTTGCTCAGTAAAAGGTCCTCCTTTCGCTGTACTGATTTCTTTAATGTTTTCTGAATTCCTTTAAGGAATTATTTACGGCTAACGTGTCCCCTTCTCCATGACATTTGGAAAATTAACACGCTTGGCTAATTAAAGGTTGCACTTTATTGTCAATTGTTTTTGACCGTGAGATTCTTTCATCAATTAGAATAGTTCTAAATATGTGTAAACTCTTTCCATATTATATCCTGAAGCACAAAAACAGTTATGATAAGAATTTTTCCCAATAACTATATATATGTATATATATATATATATATATATATATATATGTTATATATATATATATATATATATATATATAGGTATGTAAATATCTACATACATATACCTTAGTCCATATCCGGGTGCCTGTGCATATAAAAAATAAAAAAAAGTTATAAACCCTTTCACCTGCGCTGAAGGGTATAAAAAAAAATTATAAAAAACCTTATTTTAAGCAGGTAAATAGTAATTACAGAAGTAATATTTTTGTAGTATATACAGGTAGACAAAAGAACGACTTTGTATAGAGGTGGGATGTGTGTACAGGTGTATGTATATAAAAATATTTCATTTTTAAGAAGGATAGAAAAAACTACCTAACTATCAAAATTTCAAAATAAACCATTTTATTAATGAAAATCAAAAAAAATGTGCCTGATTGCCACAATAGAACACAGGTAATTAAAAATTTAGTAAGTTTTTTTTATTTTCCCACGAAATCATTCCATCCACCTTTCAAATATCGTGTTTTTGGAAAAAGTGTTCCAATTATTTTTTAATATTAATAAATCTTGAAAAAAGGAACGTTAAAAAAAAATCGTCCAGTCAGTTGCGAACCTTTTTTCTTTGGTCATTTGAGATTTTATAATGGTGTGTAATATTCTTTAGGGAACTTTTTGGAATACTTTTAAAAACTTTTGCATTTTGAATTCTTTAAGAAAAAACTGCATAAAATTATATAATATTGCATTCAAATGAATTTTTCTATCACAAATATTTAGAATATAATTTTTTTTATATATCAAAAATAACTAATAATCAGTGCCTCGTCTCTGTAACTGATGTGAGAAATTTTCGCATCGCAAAACTTAATAATTATGGTTGTAATGCTTTTTATTGTAGGGTTGTTCATAGAATAATATTATGATTATTATAAAAATCTAACAAAATTATGAATGCATTAAGAAATATATATTTTGACTCGTCCTATGTTTACATAGTGACGAAAATTTTTTCGATGCGAGAAGTTTTCACTTCAGTTACAGAAACGAGGCACAGGTCTTTTAAATAAAAAATATAATCAATGTAAAATCTTTTCCACAATAATATATCTTAAAACATTCTAAAATCGAAAAAATCACCAAAAATGTATGCAGTATCCTACAACTACAAAAATCAATCAAAGGTCTTCAAAATTCACATTAAAATTCAGAATTTCGTTGTCTATCAAGCTGCATACTTGGTTTACAAAATTACTCAAAATTAACTTTTGCCTTTTTGGTCGGGTTTTCGGTACAACTACTCCATGGTGCGCCGATAATTTGCAAATTTAATTTGTGAAGTACTCATAATTGAAATAACGAAATAAATAAATATATTTTAGTTATTTAACTTTGATTTCACTGTACACATTGTAGTTGGGATGTCTAACTCATATGATATTAAAATATATATGACATAAACAATTCAGGACTTTCAAAGGGTTTTCAGCAGTCAAATAGTTTTCAAGAAAAGTTGTATTACTTTTTCTCTACAAGATATTCATGATTGAAATAACACAAACCTTTTTACCAACAAACCTAAACATACAACTGTCACTCCTGATAGGTGTATAAATATTTTTGAAAATACTTAAAATTTTATTGCCTATTTCGCAATACTGAAAGGGTTCTTTCTTTCGTAAAATTGATTATCACCCCAATTCTAAACAACAATTGCCTGGGAGTTGTTTCCCAATTCCCTGTTCCCCTATTCTTAATAAAATCTCTTAGGGAAATATATCCCTTTTCCCATTTCCCTTATTGTAAATGAACTTCGAATTAGGAAACTCTTCCCCGGGAATAAAAGTAGGTATTACGAGTGTCAAATATAGGGAGAATGTAATCAAGAACTTGGGAGATTTGCCGCCAAAAAATTCAAAGGGAATTGAGTAAAAAACCAAGTCTTTATGCATTTCTTTGTGATATATTTTTTTATTTTTAAGAAAGATTGAAACTATTGTATGCATCTCTAATTTTTTTATAATAATATATACATTTGTAGTCCAGTTATAAGAAACAAAAATAGTTGGAGATTATTTCCAATATTCTTCCTAATGGTTTGGGCGATGGACAAATATTGCGACGACGTTATGGATATCACACCACTACTCTTATCTTGAATATTTAAATCATCAACATTTTCATTATTTGTTACTTAGGTGTTGAATTTAAAATTAATGCATATATCATGCAAGGCACAGGAAATATTTGTTATTTTTGCGGCCTTTTTTTGAGCGTAGTGTAGTTCTGTAGCACTTAGAGTGCATCTCAATCTACTTATTAAAACACCGTTAGTGAGTTCAATTATATTTCGACACTTGAAATGAATTTCATTAAATTTTATCTCTTATTTTATGAATTATGTATTATTTCATTACAAACTTACCGAGAAGCCAATAATTGCCAATATAATATTTTCTTTATCTTCTTCTGTTCGGCAGAAAGAAATCCATGTCGGACATAAGTGTTGCTCAAAAATTTTGATTACTTCTGTTAGAACTTTGCTAAGACTCTGAGCTAGAGATACTTACATCCAAATCCCTTCCTATTCCTGTTTGATACCCACTTTCAGGGAAAAATCGCAGCACTCAATTTTATCATTTGGGAAACTCCAAACGACTTAAGTTGTGGTTGGGTGTTGGCCTTTAGCAGATACTTGAATACCGGTTTATTTACTCAATAATATTTTTCGAACCTTTAATATTAAACATAATTCAACAACATTAATCATAAACGCAACACTAAACATATTTTTCGTTTATTTTTGGCACTTTTTTTATTATTATGAGAACTTTGTGCTTGTAGATTTAAGATTTCAATTGCAAAATTTTTCAGAAAACTTAGCAGCTGTAGAAAAACAGCTGATTTCAATTTTTCGAATTCCCTTTCCCTTATTATTCTCTTCCCAAACTGTTTGGAATAGGGGAACTTTATTGTTGGGAGAAATGATTTTCCAGGGATCTCTATTCCCTGGGAATATTTAGAATTGGGGTGTAAATTAAAATAAAATCAATATTGTATAAATTATTTTTTAAGTTCAGCTAGGACCTCTGCATGCCGACGAACAAGACACAAGTGTGTTATTCCACGAAACAACGCACCGAAAATCCATATACACAAATACATACATATGTATGTATGAACGCAAGATATCTTTCATATCCATACATACCCTGACGGAATTTTTTGAGCCAACTCATTTAAGACTAGCTCATAAACTAACTAAAATCTGATGCATTAGCCTCTAGCAACTGATGACAAAACGTAACTTCCGAAAAAACAAGTATTTCCTTTCTTTTGTCTTGTTTTTGTTTGTGCCAAGTAGCTCACCTCTGCATCAGATTTTAGTTAGTTTATGAGCTAGTCTCAAATGAGTTAGCTAAATAATAACCATATGATAAGTTAGCTCAAAAAATATCGTCAGGGAAAGTTCTGAGTAAAGAGATATTGAAAAGACGCTTATTTAAGTATATTGACGGTTTGCAAGGTGTTTTTGAACTTTCTATAAAATGAAATATCTAAATAATTTGGCATTTTCGGCATTGTAAAGTTATTTTAATTGCATCGTGCTATTCTTGGAAATTTTTGGTTTTTTTTTTAACTGTTTTATTAAGTTGAATTTTATAAAAGAATTGTGTTAATATATAAAAGTTAATATTAACTAAACTTCCGTGTTAGCTTCTCAATGATATCCCTTATATACTAGGTAGCCGCATATGTACTACAACACAACAGGGCTTTTTATGGTTAAAACTGTCAACCAGCACGCGAAAAAATACAAAAGACATAGGACGTACACTTGTATTTTCTGTACGCACTTATTAGTAAACAAATCATTTAAAATCTTTCTTAATTTGGGCGAAAGTTTTGGAGACCACCTACTATGTAATATTATCATGATGATATAAAGTCAAACTCTTATTAATTTTAATTATAGTTCTATCTCCTTCTTGGTTGTGGGAATCCCTGTTTATCAGTCTAGGGTTAATATTCTGTCTTGGCTGTATTTATATCAGACATTGTTAGGCTTTTACTTTAATATGTAGTTGTTTGGCTGAATATTTTTATTTCTAGAATGTATTTGTTTAGTGATTAACGTACATATTTTAGTATTTAACTTTGTTTTAAGATATTTTTAACATTTAGTTCTACTTACCCTCTTTTTGACACAGCTGTGTTTGATTTGCTAACAGTTAAATGTATGAGCACTGGTGTCACGTCGGTTTGCTTTTTACTTCTTGTCTTCAACTGAAAATATATGTATGTATGCATGGCTGCAGTAAAAATTAACGATATTTACTTATGAATATTTTCTAACACCCACCAAACACTAAGGTAATGGTTTCAAATTTAATTGTCTCTCAGACGTTCTAGAATATGAATGTTTTTAGTTGAAATTACATTGATATAAGGTTATCATTTAGATTATTATCTACTTGACATTTAGGTAAATTCAAGTAGTATCAAAATTATTTCGATACAGTCCGAATATCATCTGGCTGATGGGATTGAAATTTGAAAGACTTATTACCGTTCTAGTCAACTTTACTTTTGTATCTCGGCGAATTTCTTTATCTTCCAGAATAGTAAACCTTGTACCACGTTATCAGAATAAAATAAGATTAGCGTTCTGTTAAATTATTATTAAATACATTATGTTATGATATTATTTTCATAATTACACTGCTCAGCAGCCAAATCCTTCTCTAAATATAATCAACATATTATTCTATGGATAACCCTACAACAATAATTATTTAGTTTTACGATGCGAGAACTTCTCACATCAGTTACAGAAACGAGGCACAGCTTATATGCAATACTCCAAGGAAGACTATCTACCCGGTGATAGATATTAAGAAAACACTGCCGCTTGCTGCTACGAATCGTCATATATAAGGCACTCTTCTTATCATTACAATGCTGTTGTATGCAGTATTCTCTAACCTATTTCGAGTTCTTGTATATTATTACCTTCTGGTACGTATACACTCAGCTCTCAAGCTAGCAATGTAATTATTCCACCAATAAACCGGAGGCCTCTTTGCGAACCTTTTCCGCTTAATAATAGATGCATCGCGTGATATGGTTTACCAATTGTACTGCCATATCTTCAGCTGAACCATTCAAGTCCATACCCTTCATACAAAGGGCAAATTGTGATTGTATTGCTGGCAAACGTAATGTCAATAACCAATCAATAATTTCACCTTTGAAGGCTTTTTCATCTTCAGAATTCAAGAGTACGGCACTCTATGCAGAAGGGGCTTAAAACCACACCTATCCCCTTGCATTTGTCAAGGGGTTGCCCATTCACTATCTTGTCTATAATAACATGAAAGTCTTCAATAGACTAGGAGGAACATAGTAGCCGTACAAACATATGCGAGAAGCAGGGGCTCGCAAGTACCCATGTTGTGGTGCTGACTTTCGGTTAAGAAACATGTAGCCAATGTATCTGTATATGCGCATTTTGATTCTTAAGTGTTCTAATCCTTGAGCTTATGTAGCGCTCTCTTGTAGCACGGGCAAACTACACATCCGGAGACATGGTCACCATTAGTGTTTGCTACCTTTCTTTTCCTTTTATTGGATCATATTCCGATTCTATGGCCAGTTTTCCCACACCGCAAGCAATTCTTGGATAGATCCTGGCCATTAGAAATACTCGTCCTATGTCGACATACGACCCAGTCGATGCGTATTTTAGATATCTCTAGAAGACGTCTAGCTGAAGGATCACTCAGCTCCAGATGCTCTCTTTAGAAGTTACTTCATCTATGTCCCTAACTTCAATCCTGGGATAGTGCTCGTACTTCCCAGTTCCGCTTCTACTTCGACCTGAAGCAATCTGTGTTCTGGTGTACACGTTTCATCAGCTCTAGAAGCTGCTCACCACTCTTGGTTTTCCGAATGCTATTTTTTCTCCTCCAGATTAACAAGCTTAGGGTCTTTCTTCACTTGCCTGAGAATATCAGCATAGGAAGCGCATCCACACGATTTAATAACCATGGCGTTTGGACGTGACGTTAATTTATTAACAGAATTCTCAAATGGTTTATAGAAGTCTTTTGATAAATTGAGAAGTTTGAAACTTTTCAAAACTGTGGTTGAGGTCTACTGACGATTTGGTATAAAGCGCCAATGAAGTGCATATAGACATGGCTTAACTATCCCACAAATAAATTATAATTATATATACATGTATATATATATATATATATATATATATATATATATGTATATAGATATATATATATATATATATATATATATATATATATACATATATATATATATATATATATATATATATGTATATATATATATATACAGTATCGGACAAAACCTAAGCACCCCCTCAGTACATTGTCTTAAAATTGTGATTTTTTTAAGAAAACAGTTATTAAAATAATTTTTTTAAATTTTTTATACCTTTATTATTGAAAAACCCAAAATTAAGGAATTCAGAATTTATAAAAAACAGGTACAGTTAAAAAAATATTTTAAGTCGCAAATATAAGTGGACTAAACTAAAGCACCCCCTAATATTGTGCTAGGAAATTTCACTACGATACTGCGAAATTACTGTATAAGTTAACGGTACACACCAAAAATGCAGCGGCTATTAAGCTGCAGTGTTAAAAAGGAGAACTTGTTAGAATTTATGTGGAAATTGTCATTGTTTTAAAGTTTTCGTTGAGATAATAGTAATGGCACGCAATAAGTACTCAAAAGAGTTTAAAATTAGAATTCTTGATGATTGGAGACCCAAAATATTATATCAACAGATCAATTATTTTTAGGCTAATTAAAAAGTTTTTGCAGACTGGTCGCACATCCCCTACTCATTTTAGAGGAAGGCCACGTGAAACTTCGCAACATGAAGACTCCTTAATTAAAAGGACAATCCAAAATTATCCTACAGCATCTTCTAGTCACAGTTAGCTTCTGTTAGCAAAAAATAAAAACAACTTCAGTTGCGTTTTGTGGTTTCTTAAAAAAATATTCCAAATTTCCCTCCCTTGGAAAAGAAATTTTAATTTTTCAAATTTTTTTTAGCAATAGAAGTCCTCATAATGTGTAAAGCGGTTTTATTTAAGCAAAAGTACAAATATTTAACCATTTTGGTAACGTTCATGTTATAACATTTTAGTTACTATATGTACCACAAAATACCGAATCAGCAACATCGCCACAAAATAAACATTTATTCTTAAAATCAAACACTTCACCTCGTTTTTTACGGAGATGTTACAGTTTCTCCTTCTTCTTGTTTCCGTTTTGCTACTTGGATACAGTAACACTTCGGCACTTTAACAGAGGTTACTGATTTTAAATAATTCATTTTTCAGTTGTTTCGTTCAACACTTGCAGTTCGTAGAGATTTCATACCGCACACTACTTCAAAAAGCGATTCACCTCCCGAATCTGACTTATTACATAAAAAACACAAATCGGCCATAATTCTTGAAATTGTACGTCTGTAGTTACCAAGATACGATTGAAAATGAAATAAAGAGAAGACGGTTGTAACTATACAATACAATTAAATTTAGCGATAGTTCATCAACTATATATGACGCGTTTTCGACCGGAGGCAGCACTTGAGCTGAAATGATGTTGTGACCGCGTGCTCTCCGCCCTCTATCTCGAAAACGGTTCACCGTATAAAAAGTTTTTTAAACAAAATTTGTAGAGAATTTTGTTTTCTACAATAGTGCTAATTTCATTTGGTAGTTTTTGCGTGCAAGAGGAACAAACATCCACACTCACAAACATTCTGCTTTATAATATTAGTAGGATATATACACATACATATGTATATATATATATATATATATATATATATATATATATACATATATACATATATATATATATATATATATATATATATATACTATATATATATATATATATATATATATATATATAAATATATATATGTATATATATATATATATATATATATATATATATACATATATATATATAGACTTGAATTCGCCAAGGCCCATATCAACTGGAGCGTCCAAAAATGGAGAACAGATGGCATAAGGCGTGTACGCAGACCGAATGGAAAACGAATGATATCAATGGTTTTTTTGCTGGTCGTCGACTGAATAATCCTGCCTCTATCGCCCTTCTGCGATTCCTTTTCACAAAAATGTGAAAGGGTATGTTTAGGTTTGTCATTCCGTGTATAATTTCTTCGATATCAATATGCGACCCCATAGAGTATATATATTTCGGATCCTTATATATAGCGATGATGATTGATCGATGTCCGTCTGTCCGTCTGTCTGTACGTGAAATCGGTTTTCCCAAACCCCCAGAAGAGCTAGAGACTTCATTCTTGGACTGATCGATTGGAAGTGAGATCGAAAAAATGGGAAAGACGGTTCCAGAGCTGGGAAGCTTACACCTATTTCTCGATGCAAAATTAACACCAAAAACCGGTTATTTTTTTGTTTATTTAAAAATTGAATCTATTTCGTGCCTTGGGACTCCTCAGTTGTCGATTTAAAATTAAAAAAAATTTCCAGGGATGGGATATTAAAATTTTTTTTTGGTACATGCGGTGTTTTTTGGTACATATGATAACTAAAATGTTTAAAAATTTCAAGTTTTTCTTAAATAAAACCGTTTTTGGTGTAATGAAGATTAGCATCTTTGAAAAAAAATTTAAAAATTTAAAGTTCCCATCCAGGGTTAGGAAATTCAAATTTTTTTTATACAAGAAACTAACCAAAAATCAACTGACGTCATTTTTCCTGATTAAAATTACTTTTTATTTCGGCAAAACAAAATTGGTATCAAAAATAAAAAAAACATATTTCGATTCCAGGGCTCAAAAATTGATATATATTGTAGTACATGAAAGTGACAGAAATG
>OY776278.1:61397614-61410114 GCA_963675445.1 Linnaemya vulpina | reverse complement strand
TTCCAAATCACCAGGTAGTTTTAATTCCATCCCGAAGATAATTTTGGCTGACGTTCTCGATGTTGAGTCGTGTACAGCTCACCTATATGCCATAAAAAATTTGGGGATGTGCTCGTCCCAATCCCTCTGATGGGTGCTTACTACTTTTCGTAGGTACTCTTCTAAGGTGCGATTGAACCTTTCTACCATGCCATCAGACTGTGGATGGAGCGGCGTCGTTCTGGTTTTCTTTATCCCATACAACTCGCACATTTCCCTGAATATGGCAGACTCGAAATTCCTTCCTTGGTCGGAATGTAATTCTATTGGGACACCATAGCGACATACCTAGTTGTTGACGAATGCATTTACAATTGTCTTTGCTTCCTGGTTAGGTATAGCATATACCTCTGGCCATTTACTGAAATTGTCCATTACCACAAGTACATAACGATTTCCGGCTTCGGTGACGGGAAAGGGACCTGCTACATCCATTGCGATCCGCTGGAATGGTGCTCCTGAGTCTTATTGTTGCAGCTGTCCCCGGCTTCTTCTTACTGGGCCTTTGGCTGCTATGCACTGTGGGCAGTTTGCTATCCAGTCAGCTACGGCTTGTTGACATCCAACCCAATAAAAACGCTGCTTCAGTTTCTCAAGTGTTTTTGTTACTCCAAGATGGCCGCCACTGGGTCCATTGTGAAACTCCTGTAAAACTTTACTTATCTTGGAGTATGGCACAACTATTAAATTTGAAGTTGTTTTGCCATCTAAGCTTTCCCATACGCGGTATAAACACCCTTTTATTACCTTAAGGCTGTTCCACTGAGCAGATGGTCGTCTGTCCTCTTCTTTGGCCGCTATAATTTTCCTTAGTATATCGTCGTCCCTCTGTGCCGCTGACCAGTCTTCATCAGGGCCGATGTGCATTAGCCTAACATCCACAACGCCTTCCTTTTGTTCGGTTCTAACACAATGTTTACACTCTAAACAGCACGGTCTTCTCGAAAGAGCATCCGCATTGTTATGCTTTGTGCCCCTTCTATGCTCAATGCTGAAGTCGTAGCTCTGCAGGCGCTCAATCCACCTTGCCAGTTGCCCTTCAGGATTTTTAAACTGCAATAGCCATCTCAGTGCAGAATGATCGGTCCTTAATGCAAAGTGTTGACCATACAGGTACTTATGGTAATGTTTAATGCATTCCAATACCGCCAGAAGCTCAAGTCGTGTCACACAGTAATTCCTCTCAGGTTTTGAGAGTACACGGCTATAGTACCCTATGACCTTCTCAGTGCCATTTACTACTTGGGATAGCACACCCCCTATGCCATAGCCGCTCGCATCAGTATCCAGCACAAATTTTCTCCAGCTATGGGATACGCTAGCACTGGTGACGTACATAATAATTCTTTGAGTTTCTGGAAGGATGTTTCCTGTGGCTCGCCCCAATGGTATGGTCTCGACTTCTTTGTCAGCTCATGCAAACTTGAAGCTACACTGGCAAAATTCGGCACAAAACGTCTTTTGAGTTGTTGACTGCGCTGCTTTGCTGTTCTGACTGCTCCCCTCTTCTTGACGTCCCATACCCTGGTTTCTTTAATGCACTAATGTTTTCATCTTCCTGTTTGATCAATGCTATGTTCGTTGCTGTTATTTCCACTGCATTTGCTAATTCTGTAGCTTTTTGGAATTTGTTTAAATCAACTTCACTCAATAATCGTTGTTGTATTTTTTCGTCACCAACTCCACATACAAATTGTATTAATAAGGCTTTCTCAAGAAAGTCACCAAAATCGCAATGTTGTGCTTGTTGTTTTAGCTCAATCACAAAATCTGCTAGTTTTTGACCAATGATCTATTGGTTTTAAAAAATTTATAACATTCTGCAATAATATTTCTTTTTGGTTTCAAATGGTTTTTTAATTTTGTCACCAACTCTGCATATGTATACTCATTTTCAGATTTAGGAGCCGTTAAAGAAACAATTACTCGGTATAATTCTGCACCACCAAAATTGCACAAAAATCCAACCTTTTCGGTTTCTTTTATAGAATTCAGTTTCAAAGTCTTCTCCTAGTAAAAATGGGTCAATAGAACCAATAAATTTCGACATTTCTACTTCATCTGCTACTTTTTCATTTATTTCGTCTTCCTCTTTTATCATTTACAAGTACTTTTTGTCCTCGTCGCCAATGATACGCTTAATCAAACACTCTGGTTTAATGCTATTTGAAGACTGACTATTTATTGTTATTTACGTAATTATATACATGAACTTATTAGTAAATTAACTAAGAGAACATTAAGTGAGAACTTATTTTTTAAGAGAACTTTATGTTAATACACATCAGAAAGTAGTTGGGGGATTTACACATTAATCATAAGGTCATAAGTCATAAAATAATAGCACGAAATATATAACTAGCGTGAACAACCCGTTATAATGTGGTCTGCTAAATAAATTTTTATATATAAACCCTAATAGCTGCTGCCTTGTTATGAGCTGAACAAATTTTTTTTGAGGCGGCATACGGAAAAACGTTCAGTGACTGCCAGCTACGTAAGTTAAACGAGAAAAATTTTTCACTTGTGTATATTTAGTTTTTGGTATGTAACATAGTGTAGCTTCAAATGTCTCGAATGGACTTTCAAACCATTCATTTGTTTTATAAATCAAATCATAAAACGAAATGTTTTGTGAATCAACACTAAAAATTTTTCAACAAAAAATTATCTTATACATATATTTATGTTTATATACATACATACATTTTAATTTTAATATATTTTTCACTCAAAATAATTTTTATTATAAACAATAGTTATTCTTACTTATAAATTTCTTTCCAACTAAAGAACGAATGACAATTGTCAATTCTATGTTTCGATTTTTTTTTTAGAATCATTTGTGTTTTCTTATTAAAACATGCAAATATAAAAAACAGTCGAAAAGAAGAAATCAAACTAGAGCTGTGCCGAACTTCATCAAATGGTCTCACACGCTCGTTTTTGACAACAACCTCTAATCAAACCCATGTAATTTAAATGGGTTTGGTGTTGCTGCATATAAAAAAAGGTATATAATAATAGCACTCTCTCAGGTATATTTTTTGTGTTGTAATAAAATGTTCTAGAGATCTGAGTCAAACGGCTGAAAATCTTTAGGCGAAACGGCGATAGTAATGCTTGCCGCCGTTACTTATATATGATTCACGATTAAGAAGCGACTGAAAAATTATTCATACCTGTATGTCTGTACAATGTACTTTAAGGGCCATTATTACAACTTGGTGTTATTTTAAAGTGAGATTTTATCGGTCATATAAACACATTTTCATTATTACAACTTTCCTTTAATCTAAGTATGTGCGATATATTAAAGGGAAGTTCGACTTTGCGATAACTTTTACCAGGAGGATTTATGTTTATATTACAATATTTTCTTATTTTTTAATATGGTAGCACCAAACATAGATCTTCTTCACTTGAAAAGTTTTTTGCCCGTCTTCTCACAGCTCGCACGATTGTTTCCTTAGATGCTGACATTTTTTATTTTATTACACAAAGTTACATTTTCACAAATAAAATATGCATATGATATGTTTATTTTATGAACATTTTACTTTTGCTATATTAATATTTTTATAGGCTAATTGTTCTAACTTTAGTTAAAATCTCAGAAAGACATGATGATAAATATTCCTAGGCACAGAGGAAGTCAACATCAGTTTTATTCAACTTACACAGCAGAGCAGAACAGCTGTTTTCGAAAGTCGCTACACTTTCATCTTCAGTGCTCATGTGTATATTGTGTTTATCACCACTGTTTAGGTGGCTTAGTTGAATGTGATAACAGTTTTCTATTTACACAAACTTTATTGTGAAAAACAATCCGCGAGCTGTATCAACCTGATGTTAACACTTGTGTGTTATGATACCTGTGTTACCATTTGATTATTTTCTTCATGCCCATTTTTCTGAATTTTTTGTTCCATTATACATTAAGTATAAGGAATATTTATTTAAGGATGATTAGAGGTTGTTGTCAAAAACGATCTTAAATTACAAACGATCTTAAATTACAAAACGATTTAAATTACATGTATGTAGTGCTCTTTTAATATTTTTTATGTTATAAAAGTGTGATTTAGGGCCATTATTACAACTTGACGACAAAGTTGGTGGTAGTAAATGCCAACGTTAGCATAAAAAGTCGATGAAGTGGCCGGTAGCAACTTTTCATTATTACAACTTGCCGGTAATACTAAATGTATATTTCTTATTGTGTGGCAATACCACTAGCAATTGCCGACTACTTTTGAAAGATTACTTAGATCGCGAAAAATTGTAGTTGCAACGACACACTTGTTTTTACCTCATAACAATATATGCATCTTTATTAATATTTTTTGTAGGCTAATTGTTCTAAATTTAGTTAAAATCTCAGAAAGACATGATCATAAATATTCCTAGGCATAAAGGAAGTCAACATCAGTTTTATTCAACTTACACAGCAGAGCAGAAGAGCTGTTTTCGAAAGTCGCTACACTTTCATCTTCAGTGCTCATGTGTATATTGTGTTTATCACCACTGTTTAGGTGGCTTAGTTGAATGTGATAACAGTTTTCTATTTACACAAACTTTATTGTGAAAAACAATCCGCGAACTGTATCAACCTGATGTTAACACTTGTGTGTTATGATACCTGTGTTACCATTTGATTATTTTCTTCATGCCCATTTTTCTGAATTTTTTGTTCCATTATACATTAAGTCAAACTTTTTTGGTTTGAATTTTATACTTAAGTATATGTGAACGTTTTTCCAATTTTCATTGGCAGCTCAAGCCCAAGCTCAAATTGTATGTGATTTGTTTATTTTATGAACATTTTATTTTTGCTATATTAATATTTTTATAGGCTAATTGTTCTAACTTAGTTAAAATCTCAGAAAGACATGATGATAAATATTCCTTATACTTAATGTATAATGGAACAAAAAATTCAGAAAAATGGGACATGAAGAAAATAATCAAATGGTAACAAAAGGTATCATAACACACAAGTGTTAACATCAGGTTGATACAGTTCTCGGATTGCTTTTCACAATAAAATTTGTGTAAATAGGAAACTGTTATCACATTCAACTAAGCCACCTAAACAGTGGTGATAAACACAATATACACATGAGCACTGAAGATGAAAGTGTAGCGACTTTCGAAAACAGCTCTTCTGCTCTGCTGTGTAAGTTGAATAAAACTGATGTTGACTTCCTTTATGCCTAGGAATATTTATGATCATGTCTTTCTGAGATTTTAACTAAATTTAGAACAATTAGCCTACAAAAAATATTAATAAAGATGCATATATTGTTATGAGGTAAAAACAAGTGTGTCGTTGCCACTACAATTTTTCGCGATCTAAGTAATCTTTCAAAAGTAGTCGGCAATTGCTAGTGGTATTGCCACACAATAAGAAATATACATTTAGTATTACCGGCAAGTTGTAATAATGAAAAGTTGCTACCGGCCACTTCATCGACTTTTTATGCTAACGTTGGCATTTACTACCACCAACTTTGTCGTCAAGTTGTAATAATGGCCCTAAATCACACTTTTATAACATAAAAAATATTAAAAGAGCACTACATACATGTAATTTAAATGGATTTGATTAGAGGTTGTTGTCAAAAACGATCGTTTGAGAGCGTTTTATAAAGTTCGGCACAGCTCTACATACCATACTTAGAGCTGTACCGAACTGAATCAAACGCTCTCAAACACTCTCAAATGCTCTTTTTTGACAAGAACCTCTAATCAAACCCATGTAATTTAAATGGGTTTGATTAGAGGTTCTTGTCAAAAACGAGCGTTTGAGAGCATTTGATTCAGTTCGGTACAGCTCTAACCATACTGTTGAAAAGAATGGCAGTAGAGTTCAAATGGTTTGATGTTTCATGAAACTTGTCGAATAATTCAAAACAACAATTTAAAATAAACTAAATATAATGAATGTTATCAAACAGGTTTGATAAAACGAGACCATTCGAAAACAAACAGAAAAAATAGAAACGAAACAATGTTTGATTTAGAGCTGTCCCGAACTTCATCAAACGCTCGTTTTTGACAACAACCTCTCATCAAACCCTGTTTTTAAACTAGTCTAAAATATTATGATTTTATGACTAAACAGCACGAAGTGTGAATACCCCAATTGTGTTTATTGTTGTATTTGGTTTATATGTTTTTGTGCTTTATTGTGTTTTAGATGCAGTGATGCCCAAAAAATTTTTTGTTGTAGATTAGTGACTAAAAGAGAAAAAACTAATTAAATGTAATTGAGATAATTTATTTATTTACAGCCAAATGTTAATGTTAATAAGACTTTGAGAAACAGAAATATTATACTCATTGTTAAAAAGCAAACATATTGTTACGTTTTTAGACCTTTTCGTAAAAACGGTTTTATTACTTATCCTTCAAGGATTCGTTTTTTTTGCATTAAATTAAAACACGGACAAATTATTTTAGAAATATAATGCGGCAACACTTTATTTACTACTTTATTAACACGAGTATTTGTACTACTCAACACTTATCGTTGTTAACACGTCTATGTTTGAAATCACACTCCCTCGCTGAGCTCTGACAGCGCCTTTATATAGCAAAATTTACGTCGTCTGGTAACTTCGCAAAACTTCTGGGCATGGTAGTTTTGGTTGCGCTTTACTTAACATGTAGCCATATACGTGTGTTTCTTTACATGACAATGCTGACTTGTGTGTTTTGCTTATGGTGACTATGTGTGGTTGTATTTATGAGTGTTCTGTGTTTTGTCTTTGGTAACTATGATTGGTTTTACGGATAAGTGTTCTGTGTGTTGTGTGGTTTTGTTTCTTCTTCTCCTATGTGTATATGGCTGTGTATACTTGTGAACCTGTTTAGCTTTATTGGCAGCGAATACTTGCATACAAGATCATTAAGAATAACATCTCTTAGCATTTATGTTGCTAGGTTTTTCGTTGTTGTTGTTTACATTTATTATTGCCACAGCCTCGAATGATCTTGTATATTCTGGAGTATTATCTATATTGTGTTGACCAGGGTTGTAACATTTTGACAACTAGAGATTAATTGGCAGTGCTGCCAAGTACATATAGCCACATTGTCGTTTTATTTAAATCTATTTCTAATCTGTGTAACACAGCCGCCCACTTAAGCCTGTTCGACCCGAATAGGCATACAATCACCTCTTCCATAGTGCGCCAATCGTTGATGACCTTGGGCTATCATGCTTCTGTATCCGGTATACAATGTTCACTCTCTTAATCACTTTATACGGGCCATCCCAGTGAGTCTGTAACTTTGGGGACAATCCTCTCTTCCGTTGTGGGTTATACAGTAAAACCAATTGTCCTTCTATAAATCCCTCCGAGTTTGCTGCGCGGTCATACCTAGCCTTCGTCTTTTCACTGACCATCTTGATTCTATTGCGCACGAACTCATGCAGTTCGTAGAAGTCCTCCTTCTCTTGGGATGTAATACCTCCAAATTCCAAATCACCAGGTAGTTTTAATTCCGTTCCGAAGATAATTTTGGCTGGCGTTCTCGATGTTGAGTTATGTACAGCTGACCTATATGCCATCAAAAATTTGGGAATGTGCTCATCCCAATCCCTCTGATGGTTGCTTACTACTTTTCGTAGGTACTCTTCTAAGGTGCGATTGAACCTTTCTACCATGCCATCAGACTGTGGATGCAACGAAAACCAGTTCTTTATCCCATATAATTCGCACATTTCCCTGAATACGGCAGACTCGAAATTTCTTCCTTGGTCGGAATGTAATTCTATTGGGACACCATAGCAACATACCCAGTTGTTGACGAATGCATTTACAATTGTCTTCGCTTCCTGGTTAGGTATAGCATATACCTCTGGCCATTTACTGAAATAGTTCATTACCACTTCATTACCACTTCCTGCTTCAGTGACGGGAAAGGGACCTGCTACATCCATTGCGATCTGCTCGAATGGTGCTCCTGAGTTGTATTGTTGCAGCTGTCCCCGGCTTCTTCTTACTGGGCCTTTGGCTGCTATGCACTGTGGGCAGTTTGCTATCCAGTCGGCTACGACTTGTTGACATCCAACCCAATAAAAACGCTGCTTCAGTTTCTCAAGTGTTTTTGTTACTCTAAGATGACCGCCACTACGTCCATTATGAAACTCCTGTAAAACTTTACTTATCTTGGAGTATGGCACAACTATTGAAGTTGTTTTGCCATCTACACTTTCCCATAAGCGGTATAAACAACCTTTTATTACCTTGAGGCTGTTCCACTGAGCCCAATAAGATTTGGCGAGTGGGCTTTCAGCCGAAATTTCATTCCGGGATGGTCATGTGTTCTCTTTTTCGGCCGCTATAATTTTCCATAATATAACGTCGTCCATCTGTGCCGCTGACCAGTCTTTATCAGGGCCGATGTGCATAAGCCGAGCATCCACAACGCCTTCCTTTTGCTCGGTTCTAACACAATGTTTACACTCTAAACAGCAGGGTCTTCTCGAAAGAGCATCCGCATTGTTATGCTTTGTGCCCCTTATATGCTCAATGCTGAAGTAGTAGCTCTGCAGGCGCTCAATCCACCTTGCCAGTTGCCCTTCTGGATTTTTAAACTGCAATAGCCATCTCAGTACAGAATGATCGGTCCTTAATGTAAAGTATTGACCATACAGGTACTTATGTTAATGTTTAATGCATTCCAATGCCGCCAGAAGCTCACATCGTGTCACACAGTAGTTCCTCTCAGGTTTTGAGAATACACGGCTATAGTACCCTATGACCTCCTCAGTGCCATTAACTACTTGGGATAGCACACCCCCTATGCCATTACCGCTCGCATCAGTATCCAGCACAAATTTTTCTCCAGCTATGGGATACGCTAGCACTGGTGACGTACATAATAATTCTTTGAGTTTCTGGAATGCATTTTCCTGTGGCTCGCCCCAATGGTACGGTCTCGACTTCTTTGTCAGCTCATGCAAGCTTGCAGCTACACTGACAAAATTCGGTACAAAACGTCTGTAGTATGCGCGAAGGCCCGAAAAGCTGCGCAATTCATGAAGATTTTTAGGTTGATGCCAGTCCCTTACTGCTTTTATTTTATCTTCATCTGTTGAGATTCCGTCTGCTGTAACACGATGCCCCAAATACTTTACTTCTTTCTGGAACAATGCACATTTCTTCAAGCTGAGTTTCAATCTAGCTGATGATATTCGTTCAAGAACTTCTGCCATGTTTTTGAGGTGTTCATCAAAAGTTTTCCCCATCACGATTATATCATCGAGATATACCAAGCATGTCTTCCAGTGAAGTCCTATCAGTACCTTCTCCATTAGGCGTTCAAATGTGGCCGGAGCATTGCAGAGAACAAATGGCATGACTTTGAACTGCCATAATCTGTTGCCGACACTGAAGGCAGCTTTCGCCTTGTCTTTTTCTGCAATCTCCACTTGCCAATATCCGCTTCGCAAGTCCAGCGTAGAGAACCATTTGATACCAGCTAGCGTGTCCAAAGTGTCATCGATCCTGGGGAGCGGAAAACTGTCCTTCTTGGTTATGTCATTGAGCTTCCTGTAGTATACGCTGAATCTAGTACTGCCATCTTTCTTTTTAACTAAAACTACAGGCGAACTCCAAGGACCAGAAGATGGCTCAATTACGCCATCACGCTCCATTTCACTTACAAGCTCTTTTACTTTATCTCGCTTTGCTAGGGGTAAGCTTCTGGGTGGCTGGTTAATCGGCCTAGCTTCGCCTGTGTTAAATTCATGTTTAACCAATGCAGTTCTACCCTGGCTTTGGCTTCCCATGGCGAAGATACTGGCATGCCTTTTCAGTAACTGTTTGGCTTTATTTTTATCTGTCGCTGATAGACCTGCTACCCATTTCTCTACGTATTCCTCAAATTGTTCATGTTCTTTTGCGGACAAATTAGTAGGCTCTATCTTCTTCTCGCAGTTTGTTATTGCCTCTGCTGGAGTACACTGGCCCACATCGGAGTTTTCTTTGATGACTTTTTCCTGGTCTGACAAGTTAAGCACTCTTATAGGGACTATTCCTCCTTTACTAGTTTTCACTAGAGCTTTCGCTGTTATAAGCTCTCTCTTAAGATCTGCCGGTTCTACAACCCACAACCGATTGTCCTCACAATCTCCCTTCATCCGCGCCCATATGAATGTTTCAGACTGCGGCGGTAACGTCTGACTCTCAATAGCAAATACTCTTGTTACTTGCGGTTTGTTGTCATATCCAACATCAAGGGGTATTTCCACATTACGCCAAATCATCAGCTGTTGTCCCATATGTAGATTAATGCCATGATTACTCATAAAATCGGCTCCAATAATAACCTCATCGACAATATCGGCAACAACAAACACATGTCTCACGTTGGTGTTGGCTATAGTCATTTTCACTTCAATCATACCATAGACAGTGGCAGGCTCTCCAGTAGCTGTACGTAGCCGTATATTGCTTAACCGCTCGCATTTTCCCTTTACTATATCGGGCTTTATTATTGACTGCGATGCCCCTGTGCTTATGGTAAGTACGTGCTTTTCCCCGTTGATATGTCCGGACGCAGTGAGGTTGCTATTTTTCTGCTGCATCACTGGTATGGAGATTGTGGGGCCGTCGTTTGTGAGAGCTAGCTCTTGCCCCTTAGTGCTAGGTCGTTTTAGTTTAGCGGGGACTATTGTGATGTTGTTTGGTTCACCCGTTTGCTGTTTCTTGGTGGCGAAACAGATCTACCTCTCTTCCTTTGTGCTTTGCAGCTGCGCTGAAAATTACCGATTTTTCCGCAGTTAAAGCACTTAGGCTTTTCTTTGATAGCCTTCTCTGCCAGCAGTTGCCGCATTGCCTCCTTAGCGCTAGCCACTAGGTTGTTATCCTCCTCAGACAAGACATCCACATTCCGCACCTTACATATCTGTGGCTTGAAAACCATTCTGGCAGTCTCTTGAGCCAGCGCAAATGACATAGTTTCAGCGAAAGTGGCTTCTGTGTAGCGCACACCGCCAGTTTAACATCAGAGTCGCGAATGCCGTTAACGAAAGCCTCAGTTTTAAAATGGTCCAGGAACGGTTGACTCTCGGATATGTGAGCTACACTAAACGCTCGATTTCCATTGCGAAATCTTGTAGAGATTCGTTAGGCTTCTGAACTCCACATCGCAATTCCATTCTGTATAAATCGCGCTTGTGCTCACCACCATACTTGCGCTGCAATGCTGCCATTATTTCATTGTAGTTGTTTCTGCTGCTTACTGGCACAGTCTCAAGTACCTCTGTGGCTGTTCCCTTCAAGGACAAAATCAACTCTATGGCCTTTTCTTCAGCATCCCATCCATTTCTGCTAGCAACCGTCTCGAACTGGAAAATGAAGATGCCTAATGGTACGCTGCCGTTTAAGCATGGCGCTTTTGCCCGCGCAGAAACCTCCGCAACTGCTCGTACTGGCCCGCAACTACACTCCAGGTTATGCATTTTGTCCTTTAGAGTATGCAATTTCTCTTCGAACTCCTTTGCATGCAGTTCCAGGCCACCGCATTCTAGATGTTGGACTCTATCCGCCAGCTCTGAGAATTTATTCTCGATAGAATCCACCCTCCTGTTAATGGCTTCAGAAACCTCTAGCAGGGTCTCGTTCATGGCTTTATTTGACTCCTGTATTTCGGCTAAAAGTGTTTCCTGCATCTGTTGATTTTCGGCTACAAGCTTTTCCTGCATCACTTATTTCGGCTAAAAGCTTGTCCTGCATCTGCTGAGAGTCCTGTTTTATTTCATTTATTTCGGCAGCAAGCTTGTCCTGCATCTGCTGAGAGTTTTGTTTTATTTCACTTATTTCGGCTACAAGCTTTTCACTGTTGATCCTTGATGCCTCCTGCATCTGCTGAGAGTTTTGTTTCATTTCGATCATCATAGCAGCGAACATTGAATTTATGTCCATGCTGCTGGTCGTGGCAGGAGGGCATACCTGCACATCGTCTTTGTCCTCAAACTCGTATGTCCCGGTGTCCATGCCGTGATTCTTAAACTCATCTATTAGCCTCTTCTGCAGTTCAGCCTTGTTACCTGCAGTTAGCAATTCCAGCTTACTGAGCTCCTTTTTCAGCTGTTCAACTTTTAGCTCATCAAATTTCATGCTTATTTATTTTAATTTTATAATGTCCTTTTTTTTTTTAAATTGCAATGTCCTTTTAATTATTTTTGCAATCCCACTTCTGACACCAATTGTTACGTTTTTAGACCTTTTCGTAAAAACGGTTTTATTACTTATCCTTCAAGGATTCGTTTTATTGCATCAAATTAAAACACGGACAAATTAATTTTAGAAATATAAGTCGGCAACACTTTATTTACTACTTTATTAACACGAGTATTTGTACTACTCAACACTTAGCGATGTTAACACGTCTATATTTGAAATCACACTAACTCACTGAGCTCTGGCAGCGCCTTTATATAG
>OY776278.1:61327614-61387614 GCA_963675445.1 Linnaemya vulpina | reverse complement strand
GTGTGTGTACATATGTATTTTTGTATGTGTATATATATGTATGTATGTGTGTATATATGTATATATATATAATAGTTATATATAATAGTTTTTTTTTTTTTTTTATGTCATGTTTCAAAACCAATTGTCTATAAAATTTTAATAATTTTTATTTCCTGAAGATGTTAACAAGCTGTTAACGAAATATCGAATAAAAATTAGACCAAATATAATTTGATAAAAAACGACCATAAGCTTGATTAATATTAAAATAAACTGATAAGGTCAATAAAGATAAATCAACTATTTTTTTTTTTTTTTGTGAACATACATATATCATAAGTATCAATTTAGTTAATCTCGTCTGGTTCAAGTTCACAGTTACTGGAGAAACTTGATTGAACAATTTTAGCAACCATAACTTTTGCCAAAATAGTATTTAACCCGGCTACGGAAGGGGTGCTATTGTTGCCTTCCTTTTGCCGCAGTACAGCTATCGCCATAAAGGGAACCATTATTAAGACTATCGAAAATCTTACCAATTTTTTCCACAAACTGAGCTGTTGAAACGTCCACTGCGGAATAGCTCTTAAATTGTGTAGTTTTGCATATTTTTTTAATAGCAGGTGTACCAGTTCTGCTATAAAAATGAGTTGCAAGTCTCACGCGTTTTTTTTTATATTATACTCCATTTAGAAAACAATGCTTTTACCACAAAAATACACGCATGGGTACCAATACTTTAGTTCTTAAAAAACCTGTTGTTTCGAATCCATCCATTAAATCTAATCTCTGATTATACCTTAACTTTTTTCTTTTGATCATTTCGTCCATAACCAAAACCATTTACTTAGAATCTTTTTCATCCAACTATGCACATGTTTTGCTTTACGACCTCAAGGCATTATTCTTTAAAAATTTATGTATTTAAGTGAATAAGAAAATGAGCTTGACAATTGTTTATATTAATTTAGTGTAAAGAATATGTATTTTATTTGTGTAGAAACAAATAAATATCGACTCGCACCGAAGTGTTAATACCTACATACATGTGCAATAGCTGCTGCAATTTTTGAGGACTACTCTTAACTTAGTCAAATAAAATATCCATTGTATATATATATATATATATATATATATATATATATATAAATATAAATATATTCAAATTAAGTTATTGGCAGTAAAACATATTACAAAAACGTAGTCTCCTTTTTAACCTTCTGAGCATTAGATGATTTGTACTTATAGATCTGCCATGAAGAATGCTTACGCAGTAAAGTTATTATAAAAAGATTAAGCATATCTATTCTATGTACAAAAATTTTTTTTTTTAACTTTTCTACGGAAAATATTTTGATACTCAAACTTTTCGATATAAAAATTATCCTTATAGAATATTTGATAGAAAATGAGTTGTAATGAAAAATTTTCTTTCTGTATATATATGTTACAAAAATATTTTCATTATAAAATGTTTTCTATTGTAAAATTTTTATTATAATATTTTTATGAAGAGATGTAGCTTATGAAATTTTTTATAATCAAAGAATTTTTTTCCATAGAAACATTTTGCTCTGAAATTTTTTCTACTAACATATTTATTATGAATGAATTTTTTACTATAAATAATATTTCATTATAAAATATTTTTTATCTAAAAATATTAATAGAGATATATTTTAGAAAACTATATGAAAAATTTTATAATATTTTCTTAAGAAAAAATTTCACTGTGTGCAGACTAAACATTGTAGAAAATAAAAATGTATGTGCATTTGGAAAAAGCAAAACAAAAAAGGACAGTTTCCTTCGGCCTTTGCAATAGTATGAAAGAATTGTTATAAATAGATAACAGCCATACTTATGTATGTATGTAAATATATACAAACATACGCAACTCATAGTAGGTGTGAACCCGTACTCTACTTTGGGAGCCCGCGGATGCCCAAACTTACCCAAAACTGTTCCCGTACTAAAAGTTTGGGCTAGTGAGAGAGATTGTGAGAGAACAAAATTCTTCTTCTTCTTGCCCGAAACAGCCCGCAAAATTTTTTCGGGCAGATTGGGAAAACAGACAAATGATCAGCTGTTTTAAAAAGATAAACAATTAAAGACTGCAAAAAACAGAAAAAAGCTATTATTAAAAGATTTTGAAAAAAGATTGTAATAAAATAAGAGTAAACGGCGAATAAACTATATACTGCTTGAGTTTAACTTGCATGCAGACAGCATATACCACGTATTAAAATTCAGAACATTTCGATGTTTTCTTTTGGTAAAGAAATTTGGTTTTTTCTGTTTCCGTACTTTTGTACATTTTTCACAATATGTGAGAGAATTTTTAACTTACTCTCACTTTACTGAACTTTACCCAAAAAGTACGGGATCACAGCTAGTGTATGAAAATATATTAATTTACTCAAACATTGTGTTTGCAAAAAACATGAGAAAGAGAATAAAGTACAAAATTTTTGAATTTTAGTAATATACCTATGGCGTGCAACATCTTTATATTATAGAGTCTTTGCCTCCGCCTTTGGTTTTTTATCCAAATGAATGAGCTTTCAAAGTTACGGTCGCATATATAAAGATTTTTGTGTAATCTTCTTCAGGCATTAGACATTTTCCCCGCCAAATTTTACCTAAAGCGAATAAAAATATCGTAAAACCGATATTAAATTGTTTTATATTTTCTCACTTGCATTCATCATGTAAAGCAAAACAAACTTACACACGCACATAAATATTGTAGCTCAATCATTAACAATGTTGTGAAATGAAAATATAATTTTCTGTAAAGATCTTCAAACAAGTTTGCATGTGTTTTATGCTTATGTTATTTTTCCACTATGCCTTCAGTACTAGAGCTGTGCCGAACTTCGTCAAACGCTCTCAAACGGTCGTTTTTGACAACCTCTAATCAAACCCATTTAAATTAAATAAGTTAAATTTGATGAAACCAACTTTTAAACATGTCAAAGTCGACTGTTGATTTGTTGTAAGAATTAATGTAATTAGATTTTTAATTAAAAGACTAAATAAAATCTAAAATTGTATTATAGTTTAGTAGAAATTAAAAAAAAAAAAATTTTGCATATTGTTAAGCACTCGATATGTCAGACATATCCCAAAAAGGAACTCTAAGGACTTATTTCTTGTTCGAAAAAACGGAGCAGTATTAAGGAGGAAGATACCAAAACTGAAATATAAATAGTACCAAGTAATTTTCGCAACAGCAAGTTATAATTTTGGTTTGCTCACTTCTTTTAGGCATTTTGATATCAATTATTTATAAGTAATTGTTTGTTGTTATTAGCTGACTGAGTTTTGATATAAAATAAGTTATCCACAGTCAGCGTTGCCAAATATTCAATTTGAACTGATTTCAGTAGTTTTTTTAGAGTGATCAATATCTTTTACAATTATGTTAGATTTTAACAGTTTTTCATGCATTCATAGCTTGAGTTTTCAAAATTTCACTCTTAATTTCATTCTTTTTTTCGAAGGTTGGAATCCAAACCATTAATAGTTACTACTTTGTTAATATAACAATGCAATCCATTACTCCTATTGCAGCACTGTTTTTTGTTTCTGTTCAACGTATGTATATTAAACACACTACAACAATATTTTCTTCGGATCCCAAACATATGTCAAACATGCATACATATACGCATAGAAAATTATATAATAATCATATGTACAAAGATTTAGAAAGCTAAAAGTTTGGCGCGGATTTACTTATTGCTTTCATGTATGTACATAAAAAATTTTAAAACTTTTGAAGCTGATATAATTAAGTTTTGAGCATACAATTGATAAATATTTGATAAGAAATGGTGGGCTTTCTTCAAAATAGAACTGCTTTTTTTATACGAGCATGTAACACAAATCGGTCTAATTTTCAAAATTGTAAAAAAAATTATAACACACCAGATGATGTGATACAGACTGAAGAAGCTGCACCGCGTTCAAGCAAAAACCCGAAGAGAAAACTGCCAAATTATAATAATTCCTGGAAAGAGCACCCATTATTCAAGGATTGGATAACGGGAAGTGATAATGGTTATGCTTCTTGTAAACTTTGTATTTGAAGTAAAAGCAATGGGTGGTATATCAGATTTTAAGATCAAAACACCAAGCAGGTGCAAAAGCTATACAAATTCATTCTTTTAAAACTTCAATAGAAATATTAAATTAAATTGATTACATACATACATATGTACATATGTATATGTTTTATAATATTTCGGACACATATTTTGGGGTAACAGCTTTTTCTTCTGAAAATCAGTTATTTTCTCCAATTGTAAATTTTTTTCTAAAAGGATATGGCAACAATGCCCACAGTATCCATAAATTGTTCACAGCAGTAATATACTTCTCGTTATTACATTAATACGTAAAATTTTATAACTTACATTTGAATTCCAAGTTGTTGCCATAAATCCCCGTACGGTTTATCTCTCGCTATATTTAGCATAGTATGTATTTTGTAGATAAAATTGTTTAAATATATGTTGAGATATGAAAATTAATTTCAACTTGTATTACGTATTGCCAAGTACGGTTTGATAAGTATATGCATTCAAAATATATATTCTTAAGTAGTTAGTAATTAAGAACATATGTAAAAAAATCGTACACACTATGAACAAATTACACTGCTCTGCAAAAAATAACTTTTTGTCGTGCCTTTAAATAAAACTATGTGGACTATATGGATTTTGATGCGTTCAGGTCCAGATTTTTTTATGAGCGTGGCAATTTTTTGCCCCTAAATTAGCCAGGTACGTAGACATATTTCATCCTAACTCGGGAACGAGTCATCCGATTTTAAAAAGTAAAACACCAGAAGATGTGTAACAAAACACCGTTGTACTTTAGTTCCTTTACCTGTTCACCTAACGAAATGCTATCGTCACGCATATGAAAGGTTGGTAGCATTACAACATTGGGTACATGCGGTAAATTGAAAATAAAATCTAAATTTTATAACCTATTTTTATGGTTTATAGCTCTTTTATTTCAGAGATCTGTAACTATTAGATAAAGGTGCAAAAATTTAATTTTTAATCTGAAAAAAATTAAAAATTTTGCAGGAAAAAAAATTTTTTTCTCGGTTAATATCTGAATATTTCCAAAACGATAAGAGATAAAACAATTTTGTTACGTATCTTCTGGTGTTTTCTTTTTTAAAATCGGATGAATCGTTCCCGCGTTAGGGTGAAATATGTCTACATACCTGACTAGTTTAGGGGCAAAAAATTGCCACGCCCATAAAAAAAAATCTGGACCTGATGGAAAAAAACCGAAAACGGATTCGAGTTTAGCGCATCAAAATCCATATAGTCCACATAGTTTTATTCAAACGCGGACTTGGCTACTGAGCAGTCGATCGAGTTATTTGTATACTATTTATTCCACATTCTATTGTAGAAAACAACAATTTGAAACCAGAATGCGGTTCAGAGTTTTATAATATTAGTTAAGAATATAATAAATAATATATATATAATAGTATGGAATTTTCTAGGTTTGATACCCTACATCGGGAGCCCGCAGGATCCCAATCTTACCGAAAACTGTTCCCGTTTGGGCAAGTGGGAGAGAGTTTGCGAGACAACTATTCTTCTTGTACAAAATAGGCCGCAATTTTCCTTCGGGCAGATTGGGAAAATAGTAAAACAGTCAGCTGTTTTAAAAAGGTAAACAAAACTGCAAAAAGTTATTATAAAAACACTTAAAATTGTAACAAAATAAAAGTAAATGCGAATAAAGGAAGTACTGCTTGAGTTTAACTTGCATGCACACAGCATATATTCATATGGAGCAATCTGTAGACTGTCTATTCAGTTTGCATTTTGAACGATTCTGCCTAATAAGCAGATTCGCTGCATTCCTACGTGTCTTGCAGCCCAGATACTTAAAACAAGTGTTCATGAACACATGAACATTTGTTCGTAATATGATAAACAATTCTGTCGATCGTGTGAATTTGCACCGTCAACAGAATTGTTAGCTGTTAAGTAGAATTATTTGATTTAAAGTAGCTTGTAAGAATTAAGAAAAGATAATAAAGTGTTTGTAATTATTTAGCTCAACGAAACTGGCGACGAGGATAAAAAGAAATTTTTTAAATAAGAATTTAAGAAACATGAAAATATTATTTATTAAATTAAAAAGCATAAAAAAAATGTTTTTAAATAAGAATTTAAAAAACATAAATAGAAATTTTTAAATAAGAATTTATAAAACATAAAAAGAAATTTTTTAAATAAGAATTTAAGAAACATAAAAAGAAATTTTTTAAATAAGAATTTAAAAAACATAAAAAGAAACTTTTAAATAAGAATTTAAAAAACATAAAAAGAAATTTTTTAAATAAGAATATAAAAAACATAAAAAGAAATTTTTTATATATGAATCTAAAAAAAACATTAAAAAAATATATTAAACAAGAACTAAAACATAAAAAGAAATAAATTAAATTAAATAAGAACTGATAACAAATAACTATTTTCGTATTATACAAGAAAAAAGAGAACTAAACACATAGCAGAGAGTTTTTATATTTTGAATATTTCATTACAACCACCACAAAACGAAACATTTTGGTGAAAGATTACAAAAAAAAAAGCTGAAATATTAAATATTTTCTTTACGCAAATACACAAATTTTACTATAACTTAAACTTTATATACATTTTAAGCAGCCACCGCCAATAGTTACATTTGATTTAAAAATTAAATAACTATTAAAACTAAATGTAGTTTCAATAAACAAATAAAACACTTTAAATATTTAAATAAAAAGTAAATTGTATAAAAAAAGAATTTAAAGTAGCAAAAAAACAATAACCCTGAAGAAGAGAAGATAGCGGACACAGAGATATTACCAGACTTTAACAACAAAACAATAACCCTGAAAAAGAAGATAGAAGAGATATTACCAGAGTAAATAAGATTAATTTATTTTTATAAATTGTATAATAAATAGTGCGTATCTTCTTATATTATATGCTTAAGCTTTAAGAAATTTATAGATTGGTCTCAATTTTGATAAATAAATAAGGAATTAAATTTGTTTTTTCTCTTTGAGTTGTCAAAGAAAAGGGAAACCAGTTTGCATTTTCGTTTCTGTACTAGGCGTAGTATAGTGTTTTTGAAATGAAAAATAATTTAGTGCAACAGTTTAATCTAGTATTGAACTGTAGCAAAGAGATACCAACATTCGATGGGAAGGAACAAAGCCAACTGCCGGATTTTCTGGAGCAGGTTGAAGCCTTGCTACCATCTATCGCGGCATTTGAGGAAAACAACAGAAATGTTCTATTTGGATATATAATAAACAGATGTGTAGGAAGGACAAGAGAGGCAATACATTGGTATGGAGTGGTAGGAACTTGGGTGGTGCTGAAGGAGATTCTTATAAATGACTTTGGGGAAATTGAAACAAGTAGGGAATTGTTAGACAAACTAAAAACCTGGATGTGATTTTATTTTTATTGAACATTTTTATTTTTGCTATATTAATATTTCTATAGGCTGAATTGTTCTAACTTAGTCAAAATCTCAGAAAGGCATGATGATAAATATTCCTAGGCACGAAGGAAGTCAACATCAGTTTTATTCAACTTACACAGCAGAGCAGAACAGCTGTTTTCGAAAGTCGCTACACTTTCTTCAGTGGTCATGTGTATATTGTGTTTATCACCACTGTTTAGGTGGCTTAGTTGAATGTGATAACAGTTTTCTATTTACACAAATTTTATTGTGAAAAACAATCCGAGAACTGTATCAACCTGATTTTAACACTTGTGTGTTATAATACCTGTGTTACCATTTGATTATTTTCGTCATGTCCCATTTTTCTGAACTTTTTGTTCCATTATACATTAAGTCAAACTTTTTTGGTTTGAATTTTATACTTAAGTATATGTGAACGTTTTTCCAATTTTCATTGGTAGCTCAAGCCCAAGCTTAAATTGAATGTGATTTTATTTTTATTGAACATTTTTATTTTTGCTATATTAATATTTATATAGGCTGAATTGTTCTAACTTAGTTAAAATGTCAGAAAGGCATGATGATAAATATTCCTAGGCACGAAGGAAGTCAACATCAGTTTTATTCAACTTACACAGCAGAGCAATATTAATATAGCAAAAACCTGGAGGTTGGACGCCACAATTGAGAAGTATTACTAAAGAAGGGTTTTCTGCGGACGAAATAAACAGAATTTCATTGGCAGTTTTTAAAGATGCCTTACCTGAACCGGCAAAAACAAAAATTTTTGCTAAAAACCCACAGACCTTAGAGGCGGCTTTCAAAATTATTCTGGAAGCCAGACATCAAAATTATACGGCCTTTGGAAACATACAAAGGAACGAAAAAACGAGATCACCTTATAGGACAAATTTTAGTAACGACATATGAAACACACATTCCATAAGTAGAAGTCCTGACTACAATGCTAATCGTAACAATAATTATAATAGTAGCAACAACCGATATCTTGGTAATAATAATGCTAGTAGTGGCAATGCTAGTAGAAGTAACTATCAGAATAGTAATAGATTGAACAAAGCACAGGGACTAGATTTGGGACGACAGTCGAATCAAACAAGGAACTCGCGTTATTCGCGTGAAAATGATGAACCAATGGACATCGGATATTCAAATGTATATTTTCGTGGGGTAGACCCAAATAACTTCCCTATATAACTATAGTAAACCCGAGAAAGACATTACGTTTTATTATTGATACTGGAGCCGAATTCAGCGTATTCAACGAAAATCTTTGTAATCCGAAATGGAAACGTGATGTCAACGTAACTTTAAGAGCCATGGGGAATAAATTTAAAGTAAATAAGCTTTGCAAATTCCCCATATTTGATGAATTTTGTTCAGACTATGACTGTGAATTTTTGGAGTTCAATTTTAATGACAAATTTGATGGGTTAATAGGATTTATTGTGTAGTATATTATGGAAATAGATTTAAAAAACAAAAGCGGCATGTATCCCTATTTACCTTAATAAAAGCGAAGAGGATTATACAATTATGTGTAACAATGGGAATGTTGTCGCAATCCTCAATAATGAAGTAGAATTTACCGACACAAATTCCATATCTGACTTAAACTTATCGCACTTAAATAATCCGGATAGAAGCAAATTATTGTCTATACTTAAAATACACAGTAAAACGTTCTACAGAGAAAATGAAAATCTAACTTTTACGAGTAAAATAAAACACAAAATAAATACACGGGTCGAGATTCCGTTACACTCAAAATTATAAAGATACCCAGAAATACACAAAAATGAAATTAATAGACAGATTGAAGAAATGTTAAGACGGGGAATTATAAGGGAATCTTCCAGCCCTTATAACAGTCCTGTTTGGATAGTGCCGAAGAAGAAAAATACCCCAAATGTTCAAAAATGGTGTCTCGTAATTGATTATACGAAACTGAACAGTGTAACCATTGAAGACAGATTCCCAATCCCAAATATTGACGATATATTTGACAAGTTGAGAAGATGTCAATATTTTACGACTCTTGACCTAACACAGGGTTTTCACCAGATAGAAATGGATGAGAAAGACATCCACAAAACAGCTTTTTCAACCGCAAGCGGGCATTACGAATTTTTGCGAATGCCTTTCGGCTTAAGAAATGCACCCTCAACCTTTCAAAGGTTAATGAATGAAGTCTTGAGGGAATATATCGGTAAAATATGTTTAGTGTACTTAGACGATATTCTGGTGTTCTCTACTAGTATAGAAGAGCATTTGGAGTCTCTAACTAAGGTATTGCGATGTCTACAGAAGGCAAATTTAAAGGTCCAGAGTATAGAGGGAAAATAAGAGTATAGAGGGAAAATAAGAGAAACATAAACAGTAATATCAGAAGAAAACCTTCTCGAGACGATGAAGGAAAGACTACCACAGAAGGCGTTGTTGGTCGTTTTTTGTACTGACAACGATCTCTCTATGAAATTTCAAGATATGTACATAAAATACTTTATTAGAAATAAAAATTTAAGAATACAGAAAACAAACACTCTATTGAAGGATATAACGGATGAAGGCGAGATTCTACAAATAATAGAGTGATTTCATTTTGAAAACAATCATAGGGGAATAATAATTGCGAAATATGCAATAAAGCAAAGTATGATAGAAATCCCATTAGGCACTTGCTGAACGTAACAGAGACGCTTGACAAACATAAAGCTATAATCCAGGTTTATATATGGTACCCACAAAGAGGAGTAATGTTTCTGACTGGAATCGATAAGCTTACTAAGTACGCGACAGCACATCATCTCCCAGATAAAACATGGTTGTCAATCGTTGAAGCTTTGAAAATGCGCATTCGGTATTTGGGTAAACCGGAAACAATAATTACAGACAACGAACTGGATGTTGCGGCGATTAAAGAGTTTTTAAAAGAATGTGGTATTAAAGTTCACTTTACAACGACATATAATAAAACAGGCAATGCAGATATCGAGAGATTACATTTGACTTTGAACGAACATATTAGGTTGTTTAATGCGGACGAAAAGAATAAAGACAACTTAGAGGAAAAAGTTTCGAAGGCAATAATCGCTTATAACAATACGATTCATTCGGTAAAGAAAATCAAACCTATAGAGTTTATCAATAATATTATATCAGACGATGACTTAAAATGTTTTTCAGAAAGACTTAAGAAAGAAAAAATTGAGAGAATAAACACTATCAACAAAAAGAAAGGAAATATTGAATGCTCAGATTTCGAAAATAAATTTGTAAAAAATTATGGAGTTAGCAAGACACAACCTAGATATAAGAAAGTGGTAAACTATAGGACTGATGATAACTACTTGCTGTCTAGGGACAATAAATTTAAAAAAGTCTATAAAACTCAAGTGAAACGTAAATATCTATTTCAGAAAAGCAAAAATGAAGATCGTGATAATGATCCTACTGACAACGGTCCAAGCACTTCTAAGAATCGAGAAGACTGAGGAGAACTCAGATTACGCGATGCTGCGGGTAAAACAAGTACAAATTCCCAATGCAACAAACACAGTTTTACATATTATACACCCTACTGAATACTTAGGTATAATTAAACAGCTCGCCAAAAATATAGAAGAAATATTCATTGACAACAGAGAAATTTTAAGAAAGGAAATCAGTATTATTGAAGCAAAAATTAGAACCTTAATACCTTTCGAATTTGGTAGAAAGAAAAGAGGACTAATTAACGGAATAGGAAATGTTTACAAATGGATGTTCGGACTAATGGGCAATGACGACACAGAAGAAATTATAGAACACTTAAAATACGCTGAAATTAACCGTCACAATGCCATAAACGCAATACATAAGCAAATCATAACTAACACACACTTCAACGACTCCATGGAAATTATACGAGAAGCTATAGAAACTGACAGAATCAAAATAAATAATACTTTTGCAGAAATCAGAAGACGTAGCAACGAAATAGTTAGAAAACTTCTTTACACTGATCAAATCCTTAAATTGGAAAACTTTGAAAGCATAGTAACACAAATTCAGGAGAATATAGCAGCAGCTAGAGGAAATATAGTACACCCAAGTATACTGACACCTGAAGAAATAGAAAAGTTTAATATAGATTATTTCAAATTGAGATTTTTAAGGTTGGGGGTAATGAATTATAAGAATAATTCGCTCATTATAGCAATACAAATTCCTAAAGACTTTTTTCTGACAGAGTTGAAACTTATGACACCACTACCAAACGATAAGTACCTTGAAATTGAAGAAAAACCCGAACTAGTAATCACAGTCAGGAACACGACCTTCTCATACAAAGAAAATGTACTGCTAACTGATCTTGTGGAAAGTGAAAATTGCGTTGTGGAAAGAAATTGCAAATTGGTGTTCAATAACCAAACAAACATCGTCGCTATTGACGACGATCTCATCCTAATAAAAAATGCACTTAAAGTCAGACTTACTCAAAATTGTGACAACAGAAATATTGTACTAAATAAAAATAATCTCATTAATTTTTGTGATTGTGAACTTAAATTATTGAACAAAACATTTGTAAATAAATATACTGTTGTAAACGAAAAATTTATCTACCCGAATAATGATATAATAGGTGTAGTATTCGAAGAAAAACTTACCTTTGAAAAAATTAAGTTTAACCAATTAAAAAATATAAAGCAAATCGAAGAACTAATGTACCACAAAAAAGTATCTTATGGCCTAAATATATATTTAATCTTTTTAATAATACTTATTGTTGTAATGTATTTGGTCTGCAAGAAATGTTCCAAAAAGAATCGGGAAATTGATGTTAACATTGAATTAAAACCGGCTGCCACACATTCAACAGAGACTGTTGAATCTGGGGGTGGAGGAGTCATATGGAGCAATCTGTAGACTGTCTATTCAGTTTGCATTTTGAACGATCCTGCCTAATGAGCAGATTCGCTGCATTCCTACATGTCTTGCAGCCCAGATACTTAAAACAAGTGTTCATGAACACACGAACATTTGTTCGTAATATGAAAAATAATTCTGTCGATCGTGTGAATTTGCACCGTCAACAGAATTGTTAGCTGTTAAGTAGAATTATTTGATTTAAAGTAGCTTGTAAGAATTAAGAAAAGATAATAAAGTTTTAGTTAATAAAGAAGCATCTTAATGAAAAGTGTTTGTAATTATTTAGCTCAACTACTAGAAACTGGCGACGAGGATAAAAAGAAATTTTTTAAATAAGAATTTAAAAAACATAAAAAGAAATTTTTTAAATAGGAACTTAAGAAACATAAAAAGAAATTTTTAAATAAGAATTTAAAAAACATAAAAAGAAATTTTTTAAATAAGAATTTAAAAAACATAAAAAGAAATTTTTTAAATATGAATTAAAAAAAAAACATTAAAAAATATATTAAACAAGAACTAAAACATAAAAAGGAATAAATTAAATTAAATAAGAACTGATAACAAATAACTATTTTCGTATTATACAAGAAAAAAAAGAACTAAACACATAGCAGTGAGAGTTTTTATATTTTAAATATTTCATTACAACCACCACAAAACGCAACATTTTGCTGAAAGATTACAAAAAAAAGCTGAAATATTAAATATTTTCTTTACGCAAATACACAAATTTTACTATAACTTAAACTTTATATACATTTTAAGCAGCCACCGCCAATAGTTACATTTGATTTAAAAATTAAATAACTATTAAAACTAAATGTAGTTTCAATAAACAAATAAAACACTTTAAATATTTAACTAAGAAGTAAATTGTTTGAAAAGAATTTAAAGTACCAAAAAAACAATAACACTGAAGAAGAGAAGATAGCGGACACAGAGATATTACCAGACTTTAACAACAAAACAATAACCCTGAAGAAGAGAAGATAGCGGACACAGAGATATTACCAGAGTAAATAAGATTAATTTATTTTTATAAATTGTATAATAAATAGTGCGTATCTTCTTATATTATATGCTTAAGATTTAAGAAATTTATAGATTGGTCTCAATTTTGATAAATAAATAAAGAATTAAATTTGTTTTTTTTCTCTTTGAGTTGTCAAAGAAAAGGAAAACCAGTTTGCAATTTCGTTTCTGTACGAGGCGTAGTATAATGGAGCAAAAAATTCAGAAAAACGGGACATGAAGAAAATAATCAAATGGTAACACAGGTATCATAACACACAAGTGTTAACATCAGGTTGATACAGTTCTCGAATTGTTTTTCACAATAAAATTTGTGTAAATAGAAAACTGTTATCACATTCAACTAAGCCACCTAAACAGTGGTGATAAACACAATATACACATGAGCACTGAAGATGAAAGTGTAGCGACTTTCGAAAACAGCTGTTCTGCTCTGCTGTGTAAGTTGAATAAAACTGATGTTGACTTCCTTTGTGCCTAGGAATATTTATCATCATGTCTTTCTGAGATTTTAACTAAGTTAGAACAATTAGCCTATATAAATATTAATATAGCAAAATAAAAAAATTTTCAATAAAAATAAAATCACATACAATTTAAGCTTTGGCTTGAGCTACCAATGAAAATTGGAAAAAACGTTCACATATACTTGAGTATAAAATTCAAACCATAAAAGTTTGACTTAATGTATAATGGAGCAAAAAATTCAGAAAAATGGGACATGAAGAAAATAATCAAATGGTAACACAGGTATCATAACATACAAGTGTTAACATCAGGTTGATACAGTTCTCGGATTGTTTTTCACAATAAAATTTGTGTAAATAGAAAACTGTTATCACATTCAACTAAGCCACCTAAAAAGTGGTGATAAACACAATATACACATGAGCACTGAAGATGAAAGTGTAGCGACTTTCGAAAACAGCTGTTCTGCTCTGCTGTGTAAGTTGAATAAAACTGATTTTGACTTCCTTTGTGCCTAGGAATATATATCATCATGTCTTTCTGAGATTTTAACTAAGTTAGAACAATTAGCCTATATAAATATTAATATGGCGTAGTATAGTGTTTTTGAAATGGAAAATAATTTAGTGCAACAGTTTAATCTAGTGTTGAACTGTATCAAAGATATCCCAACATTCGATGGGAAGGAACAAAGCCAACTGCCGGATTTTCTGGAGCAGGTTGAAGCCTTACTACCATCTATCGCGGCATATGAGGAAAACAACAGAAATGTTCTACTTGGATATATAATAAACAGATGTGTAAGAAAGACAAGAGAGTCAATACATAGGTATGGAGTGGTAGGAACTTGGGTAGTGTTGAAGGAGATTCTTATAAATGACTTTGGGGAAATTGAAACAAGTAGGGAATTGTTAGACAAACTAAAAACTTGTAGGTTGGACGCAACAATTGAGAAGTATTACTACAGCATAAACAATATTGGAAATAGGCTACATAACCGAAGATTGACGCATGCTGAAGAAGGGTTTTCTGCGGACGAAATAAATAGAATAATAGATTGAACAATGCATAGGGACTCGATTTGGGACGACAGTTGAATCAAACAAGGAACTCGCGTTATTCGCGTGAAAATGATGAACCAATGGACATCGGAAATTCAAATGTATATTTTCGTGGGGTAGACCCAAACAACTTCCCTATATAACTATAGTAAACACGAGAAAGACATTACGTTTCATTATTGATACTGGAGCCGAATTCAGCGTATTCAACGAAAATCTTTGTAATCCGAAATGGAAACGTGATGTCAACGTAAATTTAAGAGCCATGGGGAATGAATTTAAAGTAACTAAGCTTTGCAAATTCCCCATATTTGATGAATTTTGTTCAGACTATGACTGTGAATTTTTGGAGTTCAATTTTAATGATAAATTTGATGGGTTAATAGGATTGATTGTGTAGTATATTATGGAAATAGATTTAAAAAACAAAAGCGGCATGTATCCCTATTTACCTTAATAAAAGCGAAGAGGATTATAAAATTATGTGTAACAATGGGAATGTTGTCGCAATCCTCAAGCTCTAAACACATAGACGACAGCAGACAGCAGACAATAAAATGCATGTGTTTAAATGAAAACGATTATTTTGACGGCAGCACAGCAGCAGGACTGCACAACAGCATTTGCTGCTGCTGCCAACTTAGGCTATTTTCTATTTTGACGGGCAACAATAAGCAAATATAGAGTTGCCATTATATATATAAATTGGACAAATTAGAACAAAAACTTTATTTCTTAATATTAAACATAAAAGAACATTACAAAAATACAATAAAGAAATAAATGTATATGTTTTTATAGTTTTTTGTGATATTATTACAGTTTTTATCAATAACCTTAATATTATTCATTATAAAATATAAATGCGGCATCCCTAAAATTTGTATTGCTAAAATACACAGCTGTTCATTTTTAATTCAATAAATTTTGTTTTCGTTGTTGCTGTCTTCAAAATATTTATGAAGCTGACTTCAGAGCAGCATTTGAAGTTGGCAGCATTTGAAGCCGTGAAGCTGTGAAGTCTGCTGTCGTCTAAGTGTTTAGAGCTTCAATAATGAAGTAGAATTTACCGACACAAATTCCATATCTGACTTAAACTTATCGCACTTAAATACTCCGGATAGAAGCAAATTATTGTCTATACTTAAAGCACACAGTAAAACGTTCTACAGAGAAAATGAAAATTTAACTTTTACGAGTAAAATTGAATGAAATTAATAGACAGATTGAATAAATGTTAAGACGGTGAACTATAAGGGAATCTTCCAGCCCTTATAACAGTCCTGTTTGGATAGTGCCGAAAAAGACAAATACGCCAAATGTTCAAAAATGGTGTCTCGTAATTGATTATACGAAACTGAACAGTGTAACCATTGAAGACAGATTCCCAATCCCAAATATTGACGATATATTTGACAAGTTGGGAAGATGTCAATATTTTACGACTCTTGACCTAACACAGGGTTTTCACCAGATAGAAATGGATGAGAAAGACATCCACAAAACAGCTTTTTCAACCGCAAGCAGGCATTACGGATTTTTGCGAATGCCTTTCGGCTTAAGAAATGCACCCTCAACCTTTCAGAGGTTAATGAATGAAGTCTTGAGGGAATATATCGGTAAAATATGTTTAGTGTACTTAGACGATATTCTGGTGTTCTCTACTAGTATAGAGGAGCATTTGGAGTCTCTAACTAAGGTATTGCGATGTCTACAGAAGGCAAATTTAAAGGTCCAGTTAAGCAAGTGTAGCTTTTTAAAACAGGAAACAGAGTTCTTAGAACATCTGGTTACTTGTGACGGCATTAAACCAAATCCAAAAAGAAATAGAAGCTATAGACAAAATTCCTCTGCCAAAGAATCAGGAAGAAATTAAATCATTTCTGGGAATAACGGGTTACTATAGGAGGTTTATAAAAGACTACTCAAAAGTAGGATTTCCTCTAGTAAAGTGCTTAAAGAAAGGAGCCAAAATTAATCTAAAAGATAAAGATTATAAAGACGCGTTCGAGAAATTGAAAACTCTTATTGAATCGGATCCTATCTTGGTACGCCCTGACTTCTAAAAGAAATTCACATTGGTCACAGATGCTAGTAATTTCACTCTGGGGGCGCCGTTGATGCAGAACGATAAAATTATTTGTTATGCTAGCCGATCCCTCAATGGCCATGAGAAAAACTATAGCACCATAGAGAAAGAACTTTTGGCTATGGTTTGGGCAACGAAGTACTTTCGGCATTATTTATTTGGTAGACATTTTTTGGTAAAAACAGACCATAGACCATTAGTGTGGCTTAGTAATTTAAAAGAACCCAATGCAAAATTGCAGCGTTGGAAAATAAAGCTTAACGAATTTGACTTTGATATTAGCTACATAAAAGGTAAAGAGAACGTTGTGGCTGATGGTCTCAGTAGAATTGTTGCGAATGATGAAATAATCTTGACTTTGAATGAATTGTTTGAAGACGACATGATTACGGTGCACAGTGCAGAGACTGATAGCGTCGATTACATAAAAATCACTGAGAATCCTCTAAATCTGTTTAAGAATCAACTTATTTTGAACAGAGCAGAAAAAAAATCATTCAGCAAGAGAATTATGTATAGAGGGAAAATAAGGGAAACATGGACAGTAATATCAGAAGGAAACCTTCTCGAGACGATGAAGGTAAGACTACCACAGAAGGCGTTGTTGGTCGTTTTTTGTACTGACAACGATCTCTTTATGAAATTTCAAGATATGTACATAAAATACTTTATTAGAAATAAAAGTTTAAGAATACAGAGAACAAACACTCTATTGAAGGATATAACCGATGAAGGCGAGATTCTACAAATAATAGAGTCATTTCATTTTGAAAACAATCATAGGGGAATAATAATTGCGAAATATGCAATAATGCAAAGTATGATAGAAATCCCATTAGGCACTTGCTGAACGTAACAGAGACGCCTGACAAACATAACGCTATAATCCATGTCTATATGTTCTACCCACAAAGAGGACTAATGTTTCTGACTGGAATCGATAAGCTTACTAAGTACGCAACAGCGCATCATCTCCCAGATAGAACATGGTTGTCAATCGTTGAAGCTTTGAAAATGCGCATTCGGTATTTGGGTAAACCGGAAACAATAATTACAGACAACGAACTGGATGTTGCAGCGATTAAAGAGTCTTTAAAAGAATATGGTATTAAAGTTCACTTTACAACGACATATAATAAAACAGGCAATGCAGATACCGAGAGATTACATTTGACTTTGAACGAACATATTTGGTTGTTTAATGCGGACGAAAAGAATACGGACAATTTAGAGGAAAAAGTTTCGAAGGCAATAATCGCTTATAACAATACGATTCATTCGGTAACGAAAATCAAACCTATAGAGTTTATCAATAATATTATATCAGACGAAGACTTAAAATGTTTTTCAGAAAGACTTAAGAAAGAAAAAATTGAGAGAATAAACACTATCAACAAAAAGAAAGGAAATATTGAATGCTCAGATTTCGAAAATAAATTTGTAAAAAATTATAGAGTTAGCAAGACACAACCTAGATATAAGAAAGTGGTAAACTATAGGACTGATGATAACTACTTGCTGTCTAGGGACAATAAATTTAAAAAAGTCTATAAAACTCAAGTGAAACGTAAATATCTATTTCAGAAAAACAAAAATGAAGATCGTGATAATGATCCTACTGACAACGGTCCAAGCACTTCTAAGAATCGAGAAGGCTGAGAAGAACTCAGATTACGCGATGCTGCGGGTAAAACAAGTACAAATTCCCAATGCAACAAACACAATTTTCCATATTATATACCCTACTGAATACTTAGGTATAATTAAACAGCTAGCCAAAAATATAGAAGAAATAGGCATTGACAACAGAGAAATTTTAAGAAAGGAAATCAGTATTATTGAAGCAAAAATTAGAACCTTAATACCTTTCGAATTTGGTAGAAAGAAAAGAGGACTAATTAACGGAATAGGATATGATTACAAATGGATGTTCGGACTAATGGGCGATGACGACACAGAAGAAATTATAGAACACTTAAAATACGCTGAAATTAACCGTCACAGTGCCATAAACGCAATAAATAAGCAAATCATAATTAACACACACTTCAACGACTCCATGGAAATTATACGAGAGGCTATAGAGACTGACAGAATCAAACTAAATAGTACTTTTGCAGAAATCAGAAGACGCAACAACGAAATAGTTAGAAAACTTCTTTACACTGATCAAATCCTTAAATTGAAAAACTTTGAAAGCAAAGTAACACAAATTCAGGAGAATATAGCAGCAGCTAGAGGAAATATAGTACACCCAAGTATGCTGACACCTGAAGAAATAGAAAAGTTTAATATAGATTATTTCAAATTGAGATTTTTAAAGTTGGGGGTAATGAATTATAAGAATAATTCGCTCATTATAGCAATAAAAATTCCTAAAGACTTTTTTCTGACAGAGTTGAAACTTATGACACCACTACCAAACGATAAGTACCTTGAAATTGAAGAAAACCCCGAACTAGTAATCACAGTCAGGAACACGACCTTCTCATACAAAGAAAATGTACTGCTAACTGATCTTGTGGAAAGTGAAAATTGCGTTGTGGAAAGAAATTGCAAATTGGTGTTCAATAACCAAACAAACATCGTCGCTATTGACGACGATCTCATCCTAATAAAAAATGCACTTAATGTCAGACTTACTCAAAATTGTGACAACGGAAATATTGTACTAAATAAAAATAATCTCATTAATTTTTGTGATTGTGAACTTAAATTATTAAACAAAACATTTGTAAATAAAAATACTGTTGTAAACGAAAAATTTATCTACCCGAATAATGATATAATAGGTGTAGTATTCGAAGAAAAACTTACCTTTGAAAAAATTAAGTTTAACCAATTTGAAAATATAAAGCAAATCGAAGAACTAATGTACCACAAAAAAGTATCTTATGACCTAAATATATCTTTAATCTTTATAATAATACTTATTGTTGTAATGTATTTGGTCTGCAAGAAATGTTCCAAAAAGAATCGGGAAATTGATGTTAACATTGAATTAAAACCCGCTGCCACACATTCAACAGAGACTGTTGAATCTGGGGGTGGAGGAGTCATATGGAGCAATCTGTAGACTGTCTATTCAGTTTGCATTTTGAACGATTCTGCCTAATGAGCAGATTCGCTGCATTCCTACATGTCTTGCAGCCCAGATACTTAAAACAAGTGTTCATGAACACATGAACATTTGTTCGTAATATGATAAACAATTCTGTCGATCGTGTGAATTTGCACCGTCAACAGAATTGTTAGCTGTTAAGTAGAATTATTTGATTTAAAGTAGATTGTAAGACTTAAGAAAAGATAATAAAGTTTTAGTTAATAAAGAAGCATCTTAATGAAAAGTGTTTGTAATTATTTAGCTCAACGAAACTGGCGACGAGGATAAAAAGAAATTTTTTAAATAAGAATTTAAGAAACATGAAAAGAAATTTTTTAAATAAGAATTTAAAAAACATAAAAAGAAATTTTTAAATAAGAATTTAAAAAACATAAAAAGAAATTTTTTAAATAAGAATTTAAAAAACATAAAAAGAAATTTTTTATATATGAATCCAAAAAAAAGCATTAAAAAATATATTAAACAAGAACTAAAACATAAAAAGGAATAAATTAAATTAAATAAGAACTGATAACAAATCACTATTTTCGTATTATACAAGAGAAAAGAGAACTAAACACATAGCAGAGAGAGTTTTTATATTTTGAATATTTCTTTACAACCACCACAAAACGAAAGATTTTGGTGAAAGATTACAAAAAAAAAGCTGAAATATTAAATATTTTCTTTACGCAAATACACAAATTTTACTATAACTTAAACTTTATATACATTTATACTACATTTAAAACTAAATGTAGTTTCAATAAACAAATAAAACACTTTAAATATTGAACTAAAAAGTAAATTGTTTAAAAAGTATTTACGGTAGCAAAAAAACCATAACCCTGAAGAAGAGAAGATAGCGGACACAGAGATATTACCAGAGTAAATAAGATTAGTTTATTTTTATAAATTGTATAATAAATAGTGCGTATCTTCTTATATTATATGCTTAAGATTTAAGAAATTTATAGATTGGTCTCAATTTTGATAAATAAATAAAGAATTAAATTTGTTTTTTTTCTCTTTGAGTTGTCAAAGAAAAGGAAAACCAGTTTGCAATTTCGTTTCTGTACGAGGCGTAGTATAATGGAGCAAAAAATTCAGAAAAACGGGACATGAAGAAAATAATCAAATGGTAACACAGGTATCATAACACACAAGTGTTAACATCAGGTTGATACAGTTCTCGGATTGTTTTTCACAATAAAATTTGTGTAAATAGAAAACTGTTATCACATTCAACTAAGCCACCTAAACAGTGGTGATAAACACAATATACACATGAGCACTGAAGATGAAAGTGTAGCGACTTTCGAAAACAGCTGTTCTGCTCTGCTGTGTAAGTTGAATAAAACTGATGTTGACTTCCTTTGTGCCTAGGAATATTTATCATCATGTCTTTCTGAGATTTTAACTAAGTTAGAACAATTAGCCTATATAAATATTAATATAGCAAAATAAAAAAATTTTCAATAAAAATAAAATCACATACAATTTAAGCTTTGGCTTGAGCTACCAATGAAAATTGGAAAAAACGTTCACATATACTTGAGTATAAAATTCAAACCATAAAAGTTTGACTTAATGTATAATGGAGCAAAAAATTCAGAAAAATGGGACATGAAGAAAATAATCAAATGGTAACACAGGTATCATAACATACAAGTGTTAACATCAGGTTGATACAGTTCTCGGATTGTTTTTCACAATAAAATTTGTGTAAATAGAAAACTGTTATCACATTCAACTAAGCCACCTAAAAAGTGGTGATAAACACAATATACACATGAGCACTGAAGATGAAAGTGTAGCGACTTTCGAAAACAGCTGTTCTGCTCTGCTGTGTAAGTTGAATAAAACTGATTTTGACTTCCTTTATGCCTAGGAATATATATCATCATGTCTTTCTGAGATTTTAACTAAGTTAGAACAATTAGCCTATATAAATATTAATATAGCGTAGTATAGTGTTTTTGAAATGGAAAATAATTTAGTGCAACAGTTTAATCTAGTGTTGAACTGTATCAAAGATATCCCAACATTCGATGGGAAGGAACAAAGCCAACTGCCGGATTTTCTGGAGCAGGTTGAAGCCTTACTACCATCTATCGCGGCATATGAGGAAAACAACAGAAATAGTCTATTTGGATATACAATAAACAGATGTGTAAGAAAGACAAGAGAGTCAATACATAGGTATGGAGTGGTAGAAACTTGGGTAGTGTTGAAGGAGATTCTTATAAATGACTTTGGGGAAATTGAAACAAGTAGGGAATTGTTAGACAAACTAAAAACCTGTAGGTTGGACGCAACAATTGAGAAGTATTACTACAGCATAAACAATATTGGAAATAGGCTACATAACCGAAGATTGACGCATGCTGAAGAAGGGTTTTCTGCGGACGAAATAAATAGAACAATAGATTGAACAATGCATGGGGACTCGATTTGGGACGACAGTCGAATCAAACAAGGAACTCGCGTTATTCGCGTGAAAATGATGAACCAATGGACATCGGAAATTCAAATGTATATTTTCGTGGGGTAGATCCAAACAACTTCCCTATATAACTATAGTAAACACGAGAAAGACATTACGTTTCATTATTGATACTGGAGCCGAATTCAGCGTATTCAACGAAAATCTTTGTAATCCGAAATGGAAACGTGATGTCAACGTAAATTTAAGAGCCATGGGGAATGAATTTAAAGTAACTAAGCTTTGCAAATTCCCCATATTTGATGAATTTTGTTCAGACTATGATTGTGAATTTTTGGAGTTCAATTTTAATGATAAATTTGATGGGTTAATAGGATTGATTGTGTAGTATATTATGGAAATAGATTTAAAAAACAAAAGCGGCATGTATCCCTATTTACCTTAATAAAAGCGAAGAGGATTATAAAATTATGTATAACAATGGTAATGTTGTCGCAATCCTCAATAATGAAGTAGAATTTACCGACACAAATTCCATATCTGACTTAAACTTATCGCACTTAAATACTCCGGATAGAAGCAAATTATTGTCTATACTTAAAGCACACAGTAAAACGTTCTACAGAGAAAATGAAAATTTAACTTTTACGAGTAAAATTGAATGAAATTAATAGACAGATTGAATAAATGTTAAGACGGGGAATTATAAGGGAATCTTCCAGCCCTTATAACAGTCCTGTTTGGATAGTGCCGAAAAAGACAAATACGCCAAATGTTCAAAAATGGTGTCTCGTAATTGATTATACGAAACTGAACAGTGTAACCATTGAAGACAGATTCCCAATCCCAAATATTGACGATATATTTGACAAGTTGGGAAGATGTCAATATTTTACGACTCTTGACCTAACACAGGGTTTTCACCAGATAGAAATGGATGAGAAAGACATCCACAAAACAGCTTTTTCAACCGCAAGCAGGCATTACGGATTTTTGCGAATGCCTTTCGGCTTAAGAAATGCACCCTCAACCTTTCAAAGGTTAATGAATGAAGTCTTGAGGTAAAATATGTTTAGTGTACTTAGACGATATTCTGGTGTTCTCTGCTAGTATAGAGGAGCATTTGGAGTCTCTAACTAAGGTATTGCGATGTCTACAGAAGGCAAATTTAAAGGTCCAGTTAAGCAAGTGTAGCTTTTTAAAACAGGAAACAGAGTTCTTAGGACATCTGGTTACTTGTGACGGCATTAAACCAAATCCAAAAAAAAAAATAGAAGCTATAGACAAAATTCCCCTGCCAAAGAATTAGAAAGAAATTAAATCATTTCTGGGAATAACGGGTTACTATAGGAGGTTTATAAAAGACTACTCAAAGGTAGGATTTCCTCTAGTAAAGTGCTTAAAGAAAGGAGCCAAAATTAATCTAAAAGATAAAGATTATAAAGACGCGTTCGAGAAATTGAAAACTCTTATTGAATCGGATCCTATCTTGGTACGCCCTGACTTCTAAAAGAAATTCACATTGGTCACAGATGCTAGTAATTTCACTCTGGGGGCGGCGTTGATGCAGAACGATAAAATTATTTGTTATGCTAGCCGATCCCTCAATGGCCATGAAAAAAAAACTATAGCACCATAGAGAAAGAACTTTTGGCTATGGTTTGGGTAACGAAGTGCTTTCGGCCTTATTTATTTGGTAGAAATTTTTTGGTAAAAACAGACCATAGACCATTAGTGTGGCTTAGTAATTTAAAAGAACCCAATGCAAAATTGCAGCGTTGGAAAATAAAGCTTAACGAATTTGACTTTGATATTAGCTACATAAAAGGTAAAGAGAACGTTGTGGCTGATGGTCTCAGTAAAATTGTTGCGAATGATGAAATAATCTTGAGTTTGAATGAATTGTTTGAAGACGACATGAATACGGTGCACAGTGCAGAGACTGATAGCGTCGATTACATAAAAATCACTGAGAATCCTCTAAATCTGTTTAAGAACCAACTTATTTTGAACAGAGCAGAAAATAGCATTCAGCAAGAGAATTATGTATAGAGGGAAAATAAGAGAAACATGGACAGTAATATCAGAAGAAAACCTTCTCGAGACGATGAAGGAAAGACTACCACAGAAGGCGTTGTTGGTCGTTTTTGGTACTGACAACGATCTCTTTATGAATTTTCAAGATATGTACATAAAATACTTTATTAGAAATAAAAGTTTAAGAATACAGAAAACAAACACTCTATTGAAGGATATAACCTATGAAGGCGAGATTCTACAAATAATAGAGTCATTTGATTTTGAAAACAATCATAGGGGAATAATAATTGCGAAATATGCAATAAAGCAAAGTATGATAGAAATCCCATTAGGCACTTGCTGAACGTAACAGAGACGCCTGACAAACATAACGCTATAATCCATGTCTATATGTGGTACCCACAAAGAGGAGTAATGTTTCTGACTAGAATCGATAAGCTTACTAAGTACGCGACAGCGCATCATCTCCCAGATAGAATATGGTTGTCAATCGTTGAAGCTTTGAAAATGCGCATTCGGTATTTGGATAAACCGGAAACAATAATTACAGACAACGAACTGGATGTTGCGGCGATTAAAGAGTCTTTAAAAGAATATGGTATTAAAGTTCACTTTACAACGACATATAATAAAACAGGCAATGCAGATATCGAGAGATTACATTTGACTTTGAACGAACATAATAGGTTGTTTAATGCGGACGAAAAGAATAAAGACAACTTAGAGGAAAAAGTTTCGAAGGCAATAATCGCTTATAACAATACGATTCATTCTGTAAGGAAAATCAAACCTATAGAGTTTATCAATAATATTATATCAGACGAAGACTTAAAATGTTTTTCAGAAAGACTTAAGAAAGAAAAAATTGAGAGAATAAACACTATCAACAAAAAGAAAGGAAATATTGAATGCTCAGATTTCGAAAATAAATTTGTAAAAAATTATAGAGTTAGCAAGACAGAACCTAGATATAAGAAAGTGGTAAACTATAGGACTGATGATAACTACTTGCTGTCTAGGGACAATAAATTTAAAAAAGTCTATAAAACTCAAGTGAAACGTAAATATCTATTTCAGAAAAACAAAAATGAAGATCGTGATAATGATCCTACTGACAACGGTCCAAGCACTTCTAGGAATCGAGAAGGCTGAGGAGAACTCAGATTACGCGATGCTGCGGGTAAAACAAGTACAAATTCCCAATGCAACAAACACAGTTTTACATATTATACACCCTACTGAATACTTAGGTATAATTAAACAGCTAGCCAAAAATATAGAAGAAATAGGCATTGACAACAGAGAAATTTTAAGAAAGGAAATCAGTATTATTGAAGCAAAAATTAGAACCTTAATACCTTTCGAATTTGGTAGAAAGAAAAGAGGACTAATTAACGGAATTGGAAATGTTTACAAATTGATGTTCGGACTAATGGGCGATGACGACACAGAAGAAATTACAGAACACTTAAAACACGCTGAAATTAACCGTCACAATGCCATAAACGCTATAAATAAGCAAATCATAATTAACACACACTTCAACGACTCCATGGAAATTATACGAGAGGCTATAGAAACTGACAGAATCAAAATAAATAGTACTATTGCAGAAATCAGAAGACGCAACAACGAAATAGTTAGAAAACTTCTTAACACTGATCAAATCCTTAAATTGAAAAACTTTGAAAGCAAAGTAACACAAATTCAGGAGAATATAGCAGCAGCTAGAGGAAATATAGTACACCCAAGTATACTGACACCGGAAGAAATAGAAAAGTTTAATATAGATTATTTCAAATTGAGATTTTTAAAGTTGGGGGTAATGAATTATAAGAATAATTCGCTCATTATAGCAATAAAAATTCCTAAAGACTTTTTTCTGACAGAGTTGAAACTTATGACACCACTACCAAACGATAAGTACCTTAAAATTGAAGAAAAACCCGAACTAGTAATCACAGTCAGGAACACGACCTTCTCATACAAAGAAAATGTACTGCTAACTGATCTTGTGGAAAGTGAAAATTGCGTTGTGGAAGGAAATTGCAAATTGGTGTTTAATAACCAAAGAAGCATCGTCGCTATTGACGACGATCTCATCCTAATAAAAAATGCACTTAATGTCAGACTTACTCAAAATTTTGAAAACAGAAATATTGTACTAAATAAAAATAATCTCTTTAATTTTTGTGATTGAAAACTTAAATTATTAAACAAAACATTTGTAAATAAAAATACTGTTGTAAACGAAAAATTTATCTACCCGAATAATGATATAATAGGTGTAGTATTCGAAGAAAAACTTACCTTTGAAAAAATTAAGTTTAACCAATTTGAAAATATAAAGCAAATCGAAGAACTAATGTACCACAAAAAAGTATCTTATGACCTAAATATATCTTTAATCTTTTTAATAATACTTATTGTTGTAATGTATTTGGTCTGCAAGAAATGTTCAAAAAGAATCGGGAAATTGATGTTAGCATTGAATGAAAACCGGCTGCCACACATTCAACAGCGACTGTTGAATCTGGGGGTGGAGGAGTCATATGGAGCAATCTGTAGACTGTCTATTCAGTTTGCATTTTGAACGATTCTGCCTAATAAGCAGATTCGCTGCAGTCCTACATGTCTTGCAGCCCAGATACTTAAAACAAGTGTTCATGAACACATGAACATTTGTTCGTAATATGATAAACAATTCTGTCGATCGTGTGAATTTTCACCGTCAACAGAATTGTTAGCTGTTAAGTAGAATTATTTGATTTAAAGTAGCTTGTAAGAATTAAGAAAATATAATAAAGTTTTAGTTAATAAAGAAGCATCTTAATGAAAAGTGTTTGTAATTATTTAGATCAACAAAACTGGCGACGAGGATAAAAAGAAATTTTTTAAATAAGAATTTAAAAAACATAAAAAGAAATTTTTTAAATAGGAATTTAAAAAGCATAAAAAGAAATTTTTTAAACATGAATTTAAGAAAAAAACATTAAAATAATATATTAAACAAGAACTAAAACATAAAAAGGAATAAATTAAATTAAATAAGAACTGATAATTTTTTTAAATAAGAATTTAAAAAACATAAATAGAAATTTTTAAATAAGAATTTAAAAAACATAAAAAGAAATTTTTTAAATAAGAATTTAAAAAACATAAAAAGAAATTTTTTAAATAAGAATTTAAAAAACATAAAAAGAAATTTTTTTTAATAAGAATTAAAAAACATAAAAAGAAATTTTTAAATAAGAATTTAAAAAACATAAAAAGAAATTTTTTAAATAAGAATTTAAAAAACATAAAAAGAAATTTTTTAAACATGAATTTAAAAAACAAACATTAAAATAATATATTAAACAAGAACTAAAACATAAAAAGGAATAAATTAAATTAAATAAGAACTGATAACAAATAACTATTTTCGTATTATACAAGAAAAAAGAGAACTAAACACATAGCAGTGAGAGTTTTTATATTTTGAATATTTCTTTACAACCAACACAAAACGAAACAGTTTGGTGAAAGATTACAAAAAAAAAGCTGAAATATTAAATATTTTCTTTACGCAAATACACAAATTTTACTATAACTTAAACTTTATATACATTTTAAGCAGCCACCGCCAATAGTTACATTTGATTTAAAAATTAAATAACTATTAAAACTAAATGTAGTTTCAATAAACAAATAAAACACTTTAAATATTTAACTAAAAAGTAAATTGTTTAAAAAGAATTTAAAGTAGCAAAAAAACAATAACCCTGAAGAAGAGAAGATAGCGGACACAGAGATATTACCAGACTTTAACAACAAAACAATAACCCTGAAAAAGAAGATAGAAGAGATATTACCAGAGTAAATAAGATTAATTTATTTTTATAAATTGTATAATAAATAGTGCGTATCTTCTTATATTATATGCTTAAGCTTTAAGAAATTTATAGATTGGTCTCAATTTTGATAAATAAACAAAGAATTAAATTTGTTTTTTCTCTTTGAGTTGTCAAAGAAAAGGGAAACCAGTTTGCATTTTCGTTTCTGTACTAGGCGTAGTATAGTGTTTTTGAAATGAAAAATAATTTAGTGCAACAGTTTAATCTAGTGTCGAACTGTATCAAAGAGATCCCAACATTCGATGGGAAGGAACAAAGCCAACTGCCGGATCTTCTGGAGCAGGTTGAAGCCTTGTTACCATCTATCGCGGCATATGAGGAAAACAACAGAAATGTTCTATTTGGATATATAATAAACAGATATGTAAGAAAGACAAGAGAGTCAATACATAGGTATGGAGTGGTAGGAACTTGGGTAGTGTTGAAGGAGATTCTTATAAATGACTTTGGGGAAATTGAAACAAGTAGGGACTTGTTAGACAAACTACAAACCTGAAGGTTGGACGCAACAATTGAGAAGTATTACTACAGCATAAACAATATTAGAAATAGGCTACATAACCGAAGATTGACGCATGGTGAAGAAGGGTTTTCTGCGGACGAAATAAACAGAATAATAGATTGAACAATGCATAGGGACTCGATTTGGGACGACAGTCGAATCAAACAAGGAACTCGCGTTATTCGCGTGAATATGATGAACCAATGGACATCGGAAATTCAAATGTATATTTTCGTGGGGTAGACCCAAACAACTTCCCTATATAACTATAGTAAACACGAGAAAGATATTACGTTTCATTATTGATACTGGAGCCAAATTCAGCGTATTCAACGAAAATCTTTGTAATCCGAAATGGAAACGTGATGTCAACGTAAATTTAAGAGCCATGGGGAATGAATTTAAAGTAACTAAGCTTTGCAAATTCCCCATATTTGATGAATTTTGTTCAGACTATGACTGTGAATTTTTGGAGTTCAATTTTAATGACAAATTTGATGGGTTAATAGGATTGATTGTGTAGTATATTATGGAAATAGATTTAAAAAACAAAAGCGGCATGTATCCCTATTTACCTTAATAAAAGCGAAGAGGATTATACAATTATGTGTAACAATGGGAATGTTGTCGCAATCCTCAATAATGAAGTAGAATTTACCGACACAAATTCCATATCTGACTTAAACTTATCGCACTTAAATAATCTGGATAGAAGCAAATTATTGTCTATACTTAAAATACACAGTAAAACGTTCTACAGAGAAAATAAAAATTTAACTTTTACGAGTAAAATAAAACACAAAATAAATACACGGAACGAGATTCCGTTACACTCAAAATTATACAGATACCCAGAAATACACAAAAATGAAATTAATAGACAGATTGAAGAAATGTTAAGACGGGGAATTATAAGGGAATCTTCCAGCCCTTATAACAGTCCTGTTTGGATAGTGCCGAAGAAGAAAAATACGCCAAATGTTCAAAAATGGTGTCTCGTAATTGATTATACGAAACTGAACAGTGTAACCATTGAAGACAGATTCCCAATCCCAAATATTGACGATATATTTGACAAGTTGGGAAGATGTCAATATATTACGACTCTTGACCTAACACAGGGTTTTCACCAGATAGAAATGGATGAGAAAGACATCCACAAAACAGCTTTTTCAACCGCAAGCAGGCATTACGGATTTTTGCGAATGCCTTTCGGCTTAAGAAATGCACCCTCAACCTTTCAGAGGTTAATGAATGAAGTCTTGAGGGAATATATCGGTAAAATATGTTTAGTGTACTTAGACGATATTCTGGCGTTCTCTACTAGTATAGAAGAGCATTTGGAATCTCTAACTAAGGTATTGCGATGTCTACAGAAGGCAAATTTAAAGGTCCAGAGTATAGAGGGAAAATAAGAGTATAGAGGGAAAATAAGAGAAACATAAACAGTAATATCAGAAGAAAACCTTCTCGAGACGATGAAGGAAAGACTACCACAGAAGGCGTTGTTGGTCGTTTTTTGTACTGACAACGATCTCTCTATGAAATTTCAAGATATGTACATAAAATACTTTATTAGAAATAAAAATTTAAGAATACAGAAAACAAACACTCTATTGAAGGATATAACGGATGAAGGCGAGATTCTACAAATAATAGAGTGATTTCATTTTGAAAACAATCATAGGGGAATAATAATTGCGAAATATGCAATAAAGCAAAGTATGATAGAAATCCCATTAGGCACTTGCTGAACGTAACAGAGACGCCTGACAAACATAACGCTATAATCCATGTCTATATGTGGTACCCACAAAGAGGAGTAATGTTCCTGACTAGAATCGATAAGCTTACTAAGTACGCGACAGCGCATCATCTCCCAGATAGAATATGGTTGTCAATCGTTGAAGCTTTGAAAATGCGCATTCGGTATTTGGATAAACCGGAAACAATAATTACAGACAACGAACTGGATGTTGCGGCGATTAAAGAGTCTTTAAAAGAATATGGTATTAAAGTTCACTTTACAACGACATATAATAAAACAGGCAATGCAGATATCGAGAGATTACATTTGACTTTGAACGAACATAATAGGTTGTTTAATGCGGACGAAAAGAATAAAGACAACTTAGAGGAAAAAGTTTCGAAGGCAATAATCGCTTATAACAATACGATTCATTCGGTAAGGAAAATCAAACCTATAGAGTTTATCAATAATATTATATCAGACGAAGACTTAAAATGTTTTTCAGAAAGACTTAAGAAAGAAAAAATTGAGAGAATAAACACTATCAACAAAAAGAAAGGAAATATTGAATGCTCAGATTTCGAAAATAAATTTGTAAAAAATTATAGAGTTAGCAAGACAGAACCTAGATATAAGAAAGTGGTAAACTATAGGACTGATGATAACTACTTGCTGTCTAGGGACAATAAATTTAAAAACCTCTATAAAACTCAAGTGAAACGTAAATATCTATTTCAGAAAAACAAAAATGAAGATCGTGATAATGATCCTACTGACAACGGTCCAAGCACTTCTAGGAATCGAGAAGGCTGAGGAGAACTCAGATTACGCGATGCTGCGGGTAAAACAAGTACAAATTCCCAATGCAACAAACACAGTTTTACATATTAAACACCCTACTGAATACTTAGGTATAATTAAACAGCTAGCCAAAAATATAGAAGAAATAGGCATTGACAACAGAGAAATTTTAAGAAAGGAAATCAGTATTATTGAAGCAAAAATTAGAACCTTAATACCTTTCGAATTTGGTAGAAATAAAAGAGGACTAATTAACGGAATAGGAAATGTTTACAAATGGATGTTCGGACTAATGGGCGATGACGACACAGAAGAAATTATAGAACACTTAAAATACGCTGAAAGTAACCGTCACAATGCCATAAACGCAATACATAAGCAAATCATAACTAACACACACTTCAACGACTCCATGGAAATTATACGAGAAGCTATAGAAACTGACAGAATCAAAATAAATAATACTTTTGCAGAAATCAGAAGACGTAACAACGAAATAGTTAGAAAACTTCTTTACACTGATCAAATCCTTAAATTGAAAAACTTTGAAAGCATAGTAACACAAATTCAGGAGAATATAGCAGCAGCTAGAGGATATATAGTACACCCAAGTATACTGACACCTGAAGAAATAAAAAAGTTTAATATAGATTATTTCAAATTGAGATTTTTAAGGTTGGGGGTAATGAATTATAAGAATAATTCGCTCATTATAGCAATAAAAATTCCTAAAGACTTTTTTCTGACAGAGTTGAAACTTATGACACCACTACCAAACGATAAGTACCTTGAAATTGAAGAAAAACCCGAACTAGTAATCACAGTCAGGAACACGACCTTCTCATACAAAGAAAATGTACTGCTAACTGATCTTGTGGAAAGTGAAAATTGCGTTGTGGAAAGAAATTGCAAATTGGTGTTCAATAACCAAAGAAGCATCGTCGCTATTAACGACGATCTCATCCTAATAAAAAATGCACTTAATGTCAGACTTACTCAAAATTGTGACAACAGAAATATTGTACTAAATAAAAATAATCTCATTAATTTTTGTGATTGTGAACTTAAATTATTGAACAAAACATTTGTAAATAAATATACTGTTGTAAACGAAAAATTTATCTACTCGAATAATGATATAATAGGTGTAGTATTCGAAGAAAAATTTACCTTTGAAAAAATTAAGTTTAACCAATTTGAAAATATAAAGCAAATCGAAGAACTAATGTACCACAAAAAAGTATCTTATGGCCTATATATATATTTAATCTTTTTAATAATACTTATTGTTGTAATGTATTTGGTCTGCAAGAAATGTTCCAAAAAGAATCGGGAAATTGATGTTAACATTGAATTAAAACCGGCTGCCACACATTCAACAGATACTGTTGAATCTGGGGGTGGAGGAGTCATATGGAGCAATCTGTAGACTGTCTATTCAGTTTGCATTTTGAACGATCCTGCCTAATAAGCAGATTCGCTGCAATCCTACATGTCTTGCAGCCCAGATACTTAAAACAAGTGTTCATGAACACATGAACATTTGTTCGTAATATGATAAACAATTCTGTCGATCGTGTGAATTTGCACCGTCAACAGAATTGTTAGCTGTTAAGTAGAATTATTTGATTTAAAGTAGCTTGTAAGCATTAAGAAAAGGTAATAAAGTTTTAGTTAATAAAGAAGCATCTTAATGAAAAGTGTTTGTAATTATTTAACTCACCGAAACTATATACCACGTATTAAAATGTCAAAACACTTCGACTTTTTTTGTTGGTAAAGAATTTTGCCTTTTAGTGTTCCTTAACGTTTGTACAGGAACTTAACTATTATTGTAAGAATTTTTTTTTTACTCTAACTTTTACATATTGTCACATTTTTGTTATAAATTAAATTCATTTGCTCGTTACAATTTATATTCTGTTATATTCTGCAAATATAAAAAATAATTTAAAATTTCCAAGTATTTATTACTTGGAAATCCCACTACTTCATATGAAGAACATGTAAAAGCTGCAGATGTTTCCGAAACATAACTTGGGACCACCCAAATAAACACAGCATTAGGATAAAAAATTAATATCACGAAATGTATAAATCTAAGTACGCAGCTCGACAGACAACAGAAATCTGCATTGTATAGTGAATTTTCAAGGCATTTACTGGAGATATGTCGTTTTGCGACACTCTTAAATTCAGGAAGGTTGAGTAAATTGCTTGCGCTTTTATTGAATTTTTGCGACTTTGAAATATTCACAATATATGGGTATTTTTGTCTCTAAACGAATAAAAATTTTAAGTTGATATATTTATCTGCGAAAAGCTATATTATCAGCTGCTTATATTAATTTTTAGAAAAATATTATTTTAAATTTTTATGACAAGAAAATTTTTCGAAATTAAAATAAATGATTTTTTGTAAACAAATTTTATCAAAAGATTTTTAAAAGTGAGTTACGTCGAGCTCGTAAAAATATATAAAAATTCTACTCATATATGATATATATATATATATATATATATATATATATATATATATATATATATATTTTATACAACGTTAGTTGTGGTTGAGTTTTCTTCATAAACTACATACACATATTTTATTGAATTTATTCTTAAGTAACAACTATGAGAATCTTAAAACTAAACTAGAGTTTATCTTGTTACATTGTTATTATTCTTTTTCTTAATATGCGCAGAGATTAAAGGTCACATCTATAAATATGTGTGTGTGTGATTATTATTATCATTCTTATCTCTAAATGTGTACAGGGATTAAAGAATACTTAAGGTATGTTAGTGCGTATGTCACTCCTCCCACCTATAGATAATTCAATCTCCTCATTGACAACTTCTAAATCATTTTTTTTCTTTTATAATGTGTTTGTTAGATGCAATAAATAATCTTAATATTATTGACAATATTATTATAAGAGATATCAATAAACAATTATTTTTGTATCTTATTCGATCTTGTTTTTTTACTTAAATTCTTGTTATAATTATTCTTCAGGCTCTAGGTCTAAGAATCGAAAATAAAACTCTTACTATGTTTTATCTCGTTATATGTATATATATATATATATATATATATATATATATATATATATATATTTATATTTTTTTTTTATTATTATTTCGATATTTCGAACACCTTCGGTGTTCTTCTACAGGAAAAACTGAAAAAAAAATTATTTTGTTGTCACAACATTTAGTATCACAAAAGTATAAATTCAGTTAAGCATTAAACACAATAACGACACCAGGCTTCACGAACGCGGACTACAAAAGTCGTTGGCTACAATCGTCGCCTCATAGTTAGCTACTTAATTATTTTAAGAACGACACCACCAAATCAATAACCATGTGTTATGGTTTATAGTAGAATTCTCTTCATACTCCAGTGTAGCCGCTTTCATATATTTAATACTCTTAAATAGTGTTATTCCAATAAAATTTATTTAAAGTCCACAGTATATGACAAGAAAGCATTTCATTAGCTTTGAAATATAGTTTGTTGTTTCTCTTCAAATAGTAAAACAGTATATATTCAAGTTTACAATAATTATATTTATTTATGTCTATTATAGTGGCAACATTGCATCTACTCATTGGCGCGCACCAAAATAGAAATTACTTTAATTTAGCTACAACCACAAAAACAGCCGTTGTCTGTAGTAGTAAAAATAATCATTCGTATATACGCACATGTATTCTATTTTTGGCAAGTTGTAGCCTGTAGTCTGCTGTCGTTATTGTGTTTAATGCTTTAAATTAACTAAAGAGTTTTTATAAACAAGTGTTTAAAACTATAAACATAAAAACACGTACATATATTTTGTCTTACTTTTGATTAAAGTCGTCTTGTTTTGAAAAGTGTTAAATGTTTACTAAATTTGTTTTGGTTTATTGTGTTTTGTTATTATATGTGTCTATACGTATGCGCGCATATTTCCGTTTCTGTTTTGTAGTTCATCCTAATTTCGGTGGGAGTGTTAATTATATGTAGCATTTCTACTGTGCAAAGAAAATCATAGTATTTAGTTTTTTTTTATTTATATAAAATGGTCAAATACAATAACCCTTTCTATAAATTCTATTACGTTATTGTGCACTAAAGGTCTTCTGTAATATATAATATAAAAAAGGATACATTTATTTTATTAATATCATGAGAGTTGGAGATTTTAATAAAAATATATAAACCTTTTTAAAAATGTTTATATAGAAAAAAAATTTATCTATTATTATACCCTAGACAGATATAGGATTTCTGTATCATATTAGTATGCTATACTATATGTGTGTCAACCTATTCTACAATTACAAGCTGTTTTCCGTCTCGTTTGTATACTACGAAACAATTCGTAGCATAAATGTAGCATGTTGTCTGTAGCTGTGTTCAATGAACATTGGGGAAACCCAGTTACAAAATTGATTGTTAGTTCTGACAGTATTGACAATTATAATTTATTAAAAATATTTTAAAACATCTATAACAATTATACATAACAATGCAAACATCTAGTATAACAGTTTCTGCAACGGTCGATTTGCCAACACCAAATAAACTGGCAACAGTTCTGTACTCTGATGAACGAGTATAAGGCTATGCCCAACCGTTTTTCCAATGAGATTGCATACCTAAAATACGTTTTCTTTTTTAGCATAAAATATGTAATTTTATTGTTATTCTTAAAACTTTTTTTTTCTATTTTTTCTGACGTAAATATAAAAACAAAAATACTAGTATATGTATAACATGTCTGTCATGCCAATTTAGTATCACAAACCATGGTATTTATTATGATATAGAAATTTTGAATGCAACATACAAAACGAAGTATCTCATGGAAACCAGTTTAAAATTTGTCACACTAACCCTTTTTCATACACCCAGTAAACCGCCTAGCAATTTCCCTAACTAGCTCAGTGACGTCAGGGGAGGTAGGACCCGCGACTACCGGTGCAGGGCGTGACAAAAAAATTTATAACTAATGAGACAACAGTACAACTTCGGACATACTCATTGCGGACGGATCATAAAACAAAACTACAACTAAATATCCCGTGACCAGATTTGGGCCAAAAGGTGTGATTTGGTCCCCACTAGCTGCCCACCCTACCTTGGTAACATAACAAAACACCTTTTATGTTACCCCTACAGCTGTACACAACTCAGTCACCTCCTTACACTTACCACACCATATCTACAAAATTTAGCCGGACATCCTTATCCTTTTTTTTTTTTTTTTTTTGTTCAGCCAAAATAAATCATACTTAAGTCTATTTCTCTAAATATATATATATATATATATATATATATTTTTTTTTTTTTAATTGTATAGCAACATTATAAACATGTATACTACACTATAAATTCCTTACAATACTAAACCTAACCATAATCTCCATTACATAAGCTAATAAAAAAAAATCTTACACACAACAGAATACCATAAACAGAAAGTAAGTAACTTAACTACTTTAGCAAGACTAATAATATTACAATTATTGCTCCTAACAAAAAAATCCCAAAATTACCTGGACTCCTGCCAATGGAGAGTCACACGAACGAAATATTACAACACTATATACCTATTTGAGAGAGCTCTCTAAAATGGCCTAATTTTCTTATAAGTTTTTTTCTTTTTTTTGTTCTTTGATTCAACTATCACTAACACTCCCGATGCAACGGGTACTTTTGGGCTAACAAAATTTATTAATAAATTCACAAATAAAACTTTGAACTAACTTACAATAACTATAAAACATTAAATTATTCCTTAACACTAACAAATTTTTTTTTTTTTTTATGTGTTACCTTTTTTTATTTTTTTATTCTGATTTATTTTCTTTTTCTCCACAAGGTGCAAAAACTAATATATTATCAATTTAAATTTAACCTTATATATTCTCTTTTTGATTTAAGGTGGCTGATTTCTGAGCTTTACTTTCTCTACATACACAAATTTTCTTTTCTCTAATTAAGCATATTCTAATAAGCTTTCCGCCTTCATTACTTGTACGATTCCTTTTAATATAACTTAAAAAGGGAACGGACTCGCCAAAGGTACCACTCCGGATCATATATACGGCGCCTTGGCTAACCAGTATCTTCTCTCCGTCTGTTGAATGGCTTAACTTTCCTCCGTCCAGTAGATTTGGTTTCCACAATCTTCCACTTCAGCACAAGATTTCTTCAAAGCGGACCCCTCGGCTGGCAATAAACTCGGCTTGTTTATTACTTTCTTCCCCCTTTTTTTTTGTTTTGTTTTTATTTTATTTATTTATTATTAATGATTTTCCGTAGCTCAAATTTTTTTAGCTTCACCGTCCTGACTTCCGCTGTTGTCTTTCTCAAATTCCTCACCACCGAATCCCGTCTTCCTTTTTATTCATCTCTGACCTACCTCTACAGTTTCCCAATTCGCCCTAAAAATACCTAACAATTTTCTTAAAATGTATATTCTTCTTCCTCTAACTCATATAGATAAGCTATCCTACCATAACTATCTAAAACTACCTACCGGTACAAATGCACATTATTTTTTTTTTTTTTTTTGCATTTGCACATACACCTACATCACAAAGTCAACAACCTCTAACATACTGACCTTGAACTTGTTTACTTTTGCTTTTCATTTATCCCTTTATACAAGTGTCATTGAACCCTGCCATCATGAAATTAAACATTTATAATAAACACTACAACAAACATATAGGTTAAAAAATTGCATACATATTCGCACCCAGAACAAAGTAAGCACAACAATAACAAGTGATCAGATGTAAGAAAACAAATCTGTTTATTCTTTTTCTACCCTATTAACCCTTCGAGGACTAACAAACCATACAAGACTAACCGCACAACAATTAACATACGCTACAAATCTTTTGATTTTCCACGCCCGTCGGCCGAAAAGCAAAAGAGCGGATTTCGACTTCATAATTCCTCGCCCAACGTAGGCATACGCCCACCCCTGAGAATACTCATGCTACACCGACTTAGCAGCCGGGCTACTCCCATGAAAATCGCTGTAAAAATCACATCCATCTGGCAGCACCCTTAACTTAACGACACATATCTTCACCGTCGGCCACACCAATTACTGTTCATCATTCCTATTTCCCACTTTTGGCCAAAGTACCTCTATTAGAAGCACATGCAGGAGTCCAGCCGACCAAAATTCTTTACTGTTTTTAACAGAACGTATGTAAAAGCTTGTCTACTTTTGTAACGATCCATATTTGTTTATTCGTTAAAAAAAAAATAATTTTGTAAAATTGTGAAAAACATTATTAATTCAACAAAAGTAACAAAGAAAAAAAAGGAATTGTTGTGGAAAAGATTTTAGTGAAAAATTGTATTGTTTAAGAAAAGTTACAAAAGAGAAAAAAAAATTCTATGCGAAAGGTATTTAAATTTTTGGAAATAATTGTGAGCAAAACAAAACAAAATAAAAGAAAATTTCTGTCATAAGATATTAATTTTACACAAACAAAATGTACACGGTATGTGTACAGTAAGTAAACTTTGAAGTACAATGTCCCAAACAAAATCTACATCATCCCGTACCTGTGGCCGCATAAAGTCAAGGGATACATACAAAGCATTTTCGACTACCCTCCGCTGTAATGAATTAGAGAACGTAATTCATACGTGCACAGCCTAATTCCAACACAGTTGACCAAGGTATATCAATATACTTATACATATTTCCACTTGCCTTTACTAATATTATAAAATTATATCCAAAGTGCCTTTTAGAATCTCTTCGCTCTCGGTTTAGAAAACAAACAAAAAAAAACAAAGAACCCCCAAGAATACAAACCGCTGACTACAACTCTCCGAAGCTCATCCCTGCAAATTGCGACCACCATAAAGCATATTAAATACCTTTTCACGCATACGTATCTATTAAATCGCAGCGCACGTCACCATGTTATAAACTAAATCAAATCGAACGCACGTATGTGCTATGATTGCTATCTCTCACTACACACAAGCTCTTATACACGATCGTACTATGATTTGAGTGTTTCTTCATGTATTCAAATACCCATGTAATTTGTATTTGGTTAAGAAGTCACACTCAGTAAATAGTACAACCATTAACTCTTTGCGTATAGTAAAGAATTAGGGTTGTTTTCTAGTCTCATTTAGACCCTTATTTCCCCTTTTATACCAAAATTTAATCATGTTCTCATCTTCGTATGAGAGGTGTGTCACAATTGCAAATACGATGCGGCAAGACCCGTAGTCAACTACTATTCTTCAAGCCTAATCCTCATTGTTTAAATTCTTGCAGCTGATACCTGGAGTCCCGGGATCTGAGATCAGAAATCAGAGAGATCTACCCCAAGAGTTCCGTACGCTATCCCATCGCACGATACTATCTTACGGGAAGTACTTAATTTCATTTCATCAAAAAAATGCGGTACTTTGTTAAAAATCCTTTTAATCTTTCTTCCAGGTACAATTGAATTGCAAAATGGACAGAAGTTAGAAAAATATCACCGGTGAGTCTAAAAGCTATAATACATTCTAGTTCAAAGAGTTAAAGGAATAAAACTGGTCTTCACTAACAGGGAAAATAAGTTATCTGTACTAAAATTTAGATAAACGGGACATCACGAACATGCTAATATTAAATAATAATTAAATGATTATTGCTTAGTCCCCTTAAATCTAAATATCACAGATCATTGCTTAATATCCTTGGCATGAAAGATACCAACGATTCCTCCTTGAAGTGTCCCCAGCTTGTACATACTATTATCTATAACCTCTAGTACCCTAACTTTCCGGAATTTGGGTGCAAATTTAGCGTTGAAGTTTTTCTTAAAATCACTTTGCACAAAATTCCTTAAGTACACTTCCTGTCCGACGTTAAATCTTATATCGCGGCTTCTCTTGTTAAATTGCCTCTCGTTCCTTTGGTATGCTTTATGTAAATTTTCCTTAACTGATTCTCTAACAATTTGTATTTCATCCTTTCTTCCAAGAATTTCCAGTTCATTATCCCCCAAAGACTTCAATTTTCTAGCTAAAATATAATCTGAACCGGAAGTGAACATTTGCTGGCCAAACAGTACCATGTACGGCGTTGTACCTATGGACTCCTGCACCGCCGAACGAAGGGCACACTCTATTTTAGATATGTGAATATCCCACTCCCTATGATCAGTATTAAGGTACGCTCTTATGCCTGCTAAAAGAGACTGATTAACTCTTTCAGATGCATTGGATTGTGGGGCATATGCTGCAGTTCTCATATGCCTCACATTATATCTCTGTAAAAAACTTTGAAACTCCTGTGAAATAAATTGTTTCCCGTTATCTGAATGGACTATTTCCGGAGTACCAAAAGTATGAAAAATTCCTTGAGTTAGATAATCTATAACTAACTTTGAAGTAGCTTTTCTCATCGGCTTTAGAAAAACAAACTTGGAAAAGTGATCTACTACCACAAACACATACGCATTACCAAATTTTGAACGTGGATATTTTCCTAAAAAATCTATATAAATTTTCTGAAATGGACGGTAAGTTACTACCTCTTCCCCCATTCTTGGACGCATTTCATAATTGGCTGGTTTGATCTCCTTACAGGTCTGGCAATTATCTATATACTTCTTGACATGCACTGCCATCCTTGGCCAGTAATAAAATTGTCTCAAACGATGCAATGTTTTCCTAATCCCACCATGAGAAGTTGTTTCGGTGTCGTGTGCATTGGATATCAACGTACTAATCAAATTCTCTGGGATCCATAGTTTCCACTCGACGCCGCTGTCATCATTGGCAAAATTGGACTTCCTAAAAATCATTCCATCTTCTATTTTCAGGTCAGGTAATTTATCTCTGTTCTCTTCAATTGCTTTTATAATTTCCTGATAGTCGGGCGATTCAAATTCGGTTGTTTCAAACCCAAGCAAGTCCACTTCCTCAACGGAACGGGATAACATATCCGCTACGATATTTTCCGCGCCTTTTCGGTGTTCTATTTTAAAATTTAATGCCTGGAGAAGTAAAGACCAGCGAGCTAAACGCCCGCTCAAGTCTTTAAGACTCATTAACCACTTTAAGCTGGCGTGATCGGTAATAATCGCGAACTCCATCAGTTCCACGTATGGCCGGAATCGTTTGACTGCTAATACAGCCGCTAAACATTCCTTCTCGGTCACTGTATAATTTATCTGAGCGCCATTCAGTTTCTGAGAGAAAAACGCAATGGGACGATCATTTTCACGTTCATCCTTTTGAAAAAGGACCGCGCCCACTCCCACATGTGATGCATCACATTGTATATAGAATACTTTTCTAAAATCCGGGTGAACTAAAACCGGTGCTGTTGTTAGAGCTTCTTTCAGATCAACAAAGGCTTGCTTTGCCTCTTCCGATATTTGAAACCTTTTTCCCTTCTTCAATGTGTCACTCAGGGGAGCTGCCTTCACTGCAAAATCCTTAATGAACCGTCTGTACCAACCGGCGGTGCCTAGAAAACTTCTCATCTGTCTGGGCGTCTTGGGAATAGGTATCTGCTCTATTGCCTTAATTTTGTCGGGATCAGTACGAAGTTTACCACCTCCAATTACAAAGCCCAAATATTTTAATTCTTTGAAACAGAATACACTCTTCTTGAGCCCTATGGTCAAGTTTGCTTCTGATAAACATTTTGCTATGTCCCTCAAAAGTTGCATATGAGATCGAAAGGCCTTCGAGATCACCAGCAGATCATCGAGGTAGATAAAAACGTTGTTTTTCAGCCTCTGTGGTATTACCTTATCCATGAGACGACAGAGACGTTGCGCCGCATTACAGAGACCGAAAGGCATGACTTGATATTGGTAATGTGGCCTACCTGGAACAGTAAAGGCGGTGTATTCTCTACAATCTGGATGTAAGCCAATTTGCCAAAAAGCGTATTTTAAATCCATACTGCTTATGTATACGGTCTCCTCAATCCGACTCAAAATCCCCTCGATATTCTGAATGGGGTACGCATCCTTAATTGTGAGGTCATTTAATTTCCTTGCATCGAGACATAAACGGTTTTTTCCAGGCTTACATACCAGCGTGACACGATTATTAAAAGGGCTTTCACTCTCTTCTATTACCCCTAGTTCTAACATTTTGTCCACTTCTGCGTATAGTAACTCTTGTACTTTTGGAGACACAGGATAATGCCGCTCCTTGAATGGCACATAATCCGGTGTTAATTTTAACAAATGTTCCTCCACATGAGTTTTACCTAATCCGTTCTTTTCGTAGGTTTGGAATAACTTTTTAACTTCCTCCAATTCCTCGTACTGTTGCGGGCTTAGTTGGTGCTGTTCAGGCTTTTGATTTCTTGGAGCTTCAGAGCTATTCATTATTCCTTCAAGATCCAATTCATCAATGTCTAATACTTGAGGTGCTAAATCGAATTCCCTCCAAAAATCAATACCTAGGTACACATTTTGTTCCAGTGACGGGCAGAGATAAAATTGGATCTCTCGTATTTTATTCTGGTAATTAATTAGTAAACTAATTCTGCCACAAATTTGATGTGCTCGCCCAGAAGCTGTTCTCACATTCGAATTGTACCTTGAAGCTTCCATACCTAATTCAGCCAATAACTCATAGCACCCTTTGCCCAAGATACTGACCGAAGCACCTGTATCTAGCAAACCACGCACTGTTTTACTTCCTATAGCTATTTCGGCGAACACCCTTGGGTCACAATTTGAAATGGCCTCCACTGAAGATATAACACCTTTTCTAATCTGTTTGCGCTCACTATATCGCTTTCTAGCCTTTATAATTCTTCTGGATATCGTTTTTTTCTGTTTACTACCGTTCTCAAATATTCTATTCCTAACTCTAATATAATTAAGCAATCTTTGATTGTATGATTGTTGTAGTCCTGATAATTCCTTTGGCGGAGCATCTGTACCATGACCTGAGCTATTGTTTGCAACCTTTTGATCTTCACCATTTAATCCCTTGGAACTGCGGACGTTTGGGTAGAGCGTGACTCGCCCGCCTTGGCCATGCCCTTCTGTCGGTTTCCCTGCTTATTACAGTTTGGACACCTAGGTGTTATAGTGCGTTCCAGGCCGCACTTATAACAAAATATATTTCTTGTATCGGATTCACATTCCATATAGGTATGGCCTATGCGTCTGCAATTGCAACAGATCAACTCTTTATTTGTTTTACGCGTCACCTCATCAACTACAAAATCATTATGTTCCTTATAATCTGTCGCTCGTAATTCATCCTCATATAATTCATTCACTTTGGGATGTGCATTGTAACGGGTAGCATTAACAGCAGAAAAACGAACTTCTCGTCTCGGGAATCTCTTCTCTATCTCCTTACATTTCTCCCGCAGCTGCTCAATATTATAAATTGCCATAGGATATACCAGTTTCGCTATATGTTCTCTAACATTTCGTTTTAGTACCTTGATCATCTCATATTCCGGTATTGGGGAACGAAGCTTTGACCTAATCCTCAACATGGAGTGGAAATAGGCGTCAAGAGACTCATTGGGTTGTTGACGTCTCTCCAACATCTCCTGCATGATCTCAAAATCACTTCTGTTTGCCTGAAATTGATTCAACAGGCTATATCTCAATGTTGGCCAGTCAGGTATACCGTTTTGGGTTTTCAAATACAGCCAAAACCATTCCTTAGCCTGGCCCTTAAGTAACCTATGAAAATCCCTAATTACTTCTTCCCAAGGTATAATATAGCTTGCCTGTAACAGCTCTATCCGAAAAACAAAATCTTCAATCGACACTCCACTACCACCGCCTTCAAATACAATATCCCATTTGTCTACTCTTATCTGTCCTTCCACGGGACGGACATTCAAATTTCTCTGATGTGAATGGAAATTCGGGGCATTAGACAAAATGTTACTGAACCTATACGCCTACTGAGGAGCTCGATTTTCTCTTGGTATATACTGTTCAGCCGCTCGCCCTTGGTTATTATTAGCTGGCATCGACTCTGGAATGTGGTTGTTGTGGTTTATCTGATGATCACGGGTGCCTGGATTATTCGTATTCTCGGTATTGGCCACGACTATCCTATTTAAATGTTGTCCCTCCAGGCTACTTCTACTGGACCTTGAATCGAATGGATGTTGAACATTATTTTGCGAGTTGGACGACGGCTTAATCACTTTCTGAACCTCTAACATGATTCCTTTTAAGCCCTCTTGCAAAGTGGTTTGAATTAATTCCGACATCTCAATTTTCAATGACTCTTTAAAAGAAAGTCCCTGCTCATTATTTCCGGCCTTATCATCTTGGGCATCAATTTCTATAAAACACTCTTGCCGAATGGAAGCCCCACCTTCCTCCGGAACATCTGAAATAATTTCCTTATCTGTATCTACCCTTTACGAACTCCTAATTGTTCCCGATAAGTCTCGGAATTGTGGATCCTGAAAGACCGTAGATTGGCGCGGAGAATGCACAACCTTTGAGGATACTCCTGCTCTATTTCGATCAAACTCTAGCGATCTTCTACCTTTTGGGTCGGTCATGACTGCTAATGCTATCGGTATGTATCAATGTTTTACTATAATTTAACAATAACTAATGTATCACGTATCTGTAGGAGTCTAAATTGTAGTATATTCCTACGACAACTGTGTTCTGTTCTATGTGTATTCTGGACTATTTATTTATTTATAGTGTCTATATATATATTTTTCTTCTCTATCTGCAAGATTACGAATTATAGTATATTCTTAGGACTACTGTATTCTGTTCTATTTGGATGCTTGATTATTTATTATTTTGTCTGAATTTATTAATATTTATCTTTATTTATTTATTTATTTATTTATATTTATTTATTTATTATTTTATCTGAATTTCTTTTATATTTTTACTAAGTGTATCAATATTTGTTCGGTGTGGCTGTAAGTTTGTAAGTAGGGTGACTTCATGTTATTAAAACAAATAAAAGTTTTAATTCTAGTTTCCTACCTATATCACAGATTCCTTAATTGTAGTAAACCCCCCCTAAATTGCATTAATTCCCTATACCTAAAATGCTACTGATGTTACTGACAAAGTACAACAGGTCATCGTATTATTTATGTAAAATTGACCAAGTAAACTCAAGCAGATATGGTCAGGTTTCCCTGCCATATGCCTTAAGTTTCCTTTGTATAAAATAAATTTCTATTTCTAAGTCTAATATTCTATCTTCCAGTGCTCTTGATGTCATACCACCTACATACATCAGGCCACTGGAAAATACTAGTAACATTAAGCAAACATGATTCCGACTTGCCATGTGCCTTAATTTACCTATCGCAAAACACGTAACAAATAACTATATCACTCATACACTAATATACTTGATATCTTCATAATATATCCGGTGTTCGTGCAAATGGTCTGTGCTATTTATTACAGCCATGCCACGAACTACATACATACACTACTATTTTGCTTACAATTTTATCTACTCTTTCCTTCTACTTTCAGTTCAGGTGCCATATTGTCACCTGCCTTCAACTTAGTATTGTCTTCTGCTTTACGATTGGGAGCCATTTTGTCACACTAACCCTTTTTCATACACCCAGTAAACCGCCTAGCAATTTCCCTAACTAGCTCAGTGACGTCAGGGGAGGTAGGACCCGCGACTACCGGTGCAGGGCGTGACAAAAAAATTTATAACTAATGAGACAACAGTACAACTTCGGACATACTCATTGCGGACGGATCATAAAACAAAACTACAACTAAATATCCCGTGACCAGATTTGGGCCAAAAGGTGTGATTTGGTCCCCACTAGCTGCCCACCCTACCTTGGTAACATAACAAAACACCTTTTATGTTACCCCTACAGCTGTCAACAACTCAGTCACCTCCTTACATGCTTACACTTACCACACCATATCTACAAAATTTAGCCGGACATCCTTTTTTTTTTTTTTTTTTTGTTCAGCCAAAATAAATCATACTTAAGTCTATTTCTCTAAATATATATATATATATATATATATATATATATATATATTTTTTTTTTTTTAATTGTATAGCAACATTATAAACATGTATACTACACTATAAATTCCTTACAATACTAAACCTAACCATAATCTCCATTACATAAGCTAATAAAAAAAAATCTTACACACAACAGAATACCATAAACAGAAAGTAAGTAACTTAACTACTTTAGCAAGACTAATAATATTACAATTATTGCTCCTAACAAAAAAATCCCAAAATTACCTGGACTCCTGCCAATGGACAGTCACACGAACGAAATATTACAACACTATATACCTATTTGAGAGAGCTCTCTAAAATGGCCTAATTTTCTTATAAGTTTTTTTCTTTTTTTTGTTCTTTGATTCAACTATCACTAACACTCCCGATGAAACGGGTACTTTTGGGCTAACAAAATTTATTAATAAATTCACAATTACTATAAAACATTAAATTATTCCTTAACACTAACAAATTTTTTTTTTTTTTATGTGTTACCTTTTTTTATTTTTTTATTCTAATTTATTTGCTTTTTCTCCACAAGGTGCAAAAACTAATATATCATCAATTTAAATTTAACCTTATATATTCTCTTTTTGATTTAAGGTGGCTGATTTCTGAGCTTTACTTTCTCTACATACACAAATTTTCTTTTCTCTAATTAAGCATATTCTAATAAGCTTTCCGCCTTCATTACTTGTACGATTCTTTTTAATATAACTTAAAAAGGCAACGGACTCACCAAAGGTACCACTCCGGATCATATATACGGCGCCTTGGCTAACCAGTATCTTCTCTCCGTCTGTTGAATGGCTTAACTTTCCTCAGTCCAGTAGATTTGGTTTCCACAATCTTCCACTTCAGCACAAGATTTCTTCAAAGCGGACCCCTCGGCTGGCAATAAACTCGGCTTGTTTATTACTTTCTTCCCCCTTTTTTTTTGTTTTGTTTTTATTTTATTTATTTATTATTAATGATTTTCCGTACCTCAAATTTTTTTAGCTTTACCGTCCTGACTTCCGCTGTTGTCTTTCTCAAATTCCTCACCACCGAATCCCGTCTTCCTTTTTATTCATCTCTGACCTACCTCTACAGTTTCCCAATTCGCCCTAAAAATACCTAACAATTTTCTTAAAATGTATATTCTTCTTCCTCTAACTCATATAGATAAGCTATCCTACCATAACTATCTAAAACTACCTACCGGTACAAATGCACATTATTTTTTTTTTTTTGCATTTGCACATACACCTACATCACAAAGTCAACAACCTCTAACATACTGACCTTGAATTTGTTTACTTTTGCTTTTCATTTATCCCTTTATACAAGTGTCATTGAACCCTGCCATCATGAAATTAAACATTTATAATAAACACTTCAACAAACATATAGGTTAAAAAAATTGCATACATATTCGCACCCAGAACAAAGTAAGCTCAACAATAACAAGTGATCAGATGTAAGAAAACAAATCTGTTTATTCTTTTTCTACTCTATTAACCCTTCGAGGACTAACAAACCATACAAGACTAACCGCACAACAATTAACATACGCTACAAATTTATATTCTCAGAATTATTAATAATATCTTCTAAAAAGTAATCTGCATATACATCATCGTCAAAATCAACATCAATTATTTCATTAGAGCCTATTTCAGTTTGTTCACTTAAAGAATATATATCATAATCATTACTCTTTGGTAAACATACATATGTATGTATGTATCAATTTTGTCAATCTCGTCTTGTTCGACTTCCCAGTTACTGAAAAAAACTTGATTGAATAATATGAGCAACCATAACTTTTGCCAAAATTACATTTAACTTGGCTACAGAAGGCTATTGTTGTCTCCCTTTTGCCGCAGTAGAGAAAATATATTTTCTAAATTGTCCTGATTAAAAAATTTTGTCATGACATAATATAAATCACCTCCTTCTTTTAAAATGTCATTAACCAGTATATGAACGGAATTAAGAGTGAGCTTCATTTAAAAAGAAAACACTCTTTTTCTGGTCAACAAATTCCTCGTCATCCAGATATTTCATACAGTTTTGTATAAATTTGTGAGGTTCATTGTTAACTTGAACTGCAGATATGTAGCAGTTATCGCCATAAAGGGAACCACTATTAAGACAATCGATAATCTTACCATTTTTTCCACAAACTGAGCTGTTGAAAGGGCCCCTTCTGCAGAACAGTTCTTAAATTGTGTAGTTTTGCATATTGTTGTAGTAGCAGCTGCAAGAGTTCTGCTAAAAAATTAAGTTGCGAATCTCACAATGCTTTTACCATAAAAACACACTTATACTTTAGTTCTTACAAAACTTGTTGTTTCGAATATATTTATCAAATCTAAACTCTGATTATACCTTAACTCTTTTCGTATGATGATATCGTCCATAACCAAAGCCATTTACTTAGAATCTCTTTCGTCCAACTATGCGCATTTTTGCTTTACGACCTCAAACGTATTATTAATTATAATATAAAAATATAATATGTGAATATGAAAATGAGCTTAACAATTAGTTGTATTAATGTAGGTAAAGAATATGTATTTTATTTGTGTAGAAACAAATAAATATCGACTCGCATCGAAGTGTTACTACCTACATTCATGTGCAATATCTGATGCAATTTTTGTGGACTACTTTCAACTTCGTAAAATAAAATATCCGTAGTATTTAAATTCAAATTACTTTATTGACGATAAAACATATTATAAAAAAATTGTTTATTTTTAATTGTTAATAAATTAACTACTTGACATACTGTCATTGTACTATTATAATATGAAGTTTAGTTGTTGGGTGGTTAAGCAATGTCTATATGCATTTCATTGGCGCTTTTTACCAAATCAAACTTCTCAACTTATTGAAAGACTTTTATAAACCATCTGAGAATTATGTTAATAAATTAACTATAAAAATTCACAAATGATTTCAAAAAATCACATTATAATAAGTGTAGTAGGCTATGAAACATAATCAAACCAAAACCCAACGAACAACTTTTATTCGATATGACTCTCTTATTCTGCTACACCTTTATACAATTAGAAATCCTTTGGATAACAATAAAAGTATTTATAAGGCAAAATGAAGTCGACTGACGATTTGGTAAAAAGCGCCAATGAAATGCATATAGAAATATATATGAAATGCATATTGCTTAACCACCCAACAAATAAATTTCATATTGTTTCCTTTTTTAATGATTTAAAACGTTAACCTTCTGAGCACAAGATGATATGTACTTATGGATCTCCCATGAAGAATGCTTACGCAGTAAAGTAATTATAAGAAGATTAAGCATTTCTATTCTATGTACAACAAATTTTTTATGTAAACTTTTCTACGGAAAATTGTTTGATGCATAAACTTTCCGATATAAACATTATCGATATAGAATATTTGAGAGCAAATGTGTTTTAATGAAAAATTTTCTTTTTGTATATACATATGTAAATGTTACAAAAATATTTTCATTATAAAATGTTTCTTATTGAAAGTTTTTTATTACTATTTTTTTTTTTATTAAAAGATATGTGTAGCTTATGAATTTTTTTATAATCAAAGATTTTTCTTTTCATAGTAACATTTTTGTTCTGAAATTTTTCCTAACATTTTTATTATGAATGAATTTTTTTATATAAAAATATTAATAGAGATATACTTTAGAAAAATATATGAACAATTTTAAATATTTTCATAATTAAGAGATTTGGTTGAGTTTTGAGGTTATTTTATATTAATATACATACATATATACTTCGATGTTTTGCTAACCTTTTGTTATCTTCTTCAGGAAATTGTTTTCTATTGTCAAAAATTTTCTCTTCAATTCTATGTATACAAATTTTTTAACAACATAAATCATAATTTTTTTTTATATTAAAAATATACTAACTCTAAAATGTGTAAAAAGTATAAACTTGTTAATTTTAAATATTAAAACATACTAACTACAAAATGCATAAATATTATAAATTTTAGTTATACATATATAATAATGTCATGAAAACGATGATATTTTCTGTAGAAAAAACTTCAGTGTGTGCAGACTAAACATTGTAAAAAATAAAAATGTATGTATGTACATTTGGGAAAAAAAAACAATAAAAGGACAGTTTTCTTCGGCCTTTGCAATACTTTGAAAAAAATTATTATAAATAAATATCCGCCATACTCATGTATGGAGATACATATATAAAAACATACCAAAGTATAAGAAAATATATTAAGTTACTCAAAAATTGTGTTTGCAAAAAACACGAGAAAGAGAATAAATAAGCCATTGGATTCCGTTGCTACATACTTGTTCCCCGCATAGATGAGAAGCACAAAATTTTTTAATTTCTTTGCTTCCGCATACGGTCGCATATATAAAGATTTTTGTTTAATCTTCTTTAGGCATTAGACATTATCCCCGCTAAGTTTGCGGGGCGATTTCTCTCCAAACGTGGCGATGAAAAATTGTTTGTGGCTATGAAAATTTTGATATTGCGATATTTGAAGTCCATGGCGACAATTTGGGCTATGTCTTTATATATTTCAATAAATTTGTGACTTTTTTCGTTTTATTTCCTTGAAGTCTAAAAAAAGCTGTTTAGCAACTTTTATTTAACTGATTGAGTTTAGTTGGTATGGTATGTATACAAAGGCGAATTCAAAGTATTCACATTTTTGTCTATATCAAGTACATGCAAAACGGCAGTAAACCGCTATTGTTTTAGCTTAGTTATGTCAATGTTTGCTAAACGTTTGATGCGTATGCAAAATTTATATATTTATATTTACAACTGTCAAACAAATGAACTGCCGGTTGTTTTTACTTAATGTTCTATTTAAGCAATGTATCCTTTACTAGTTTACTTCAATATTTTTTAATATGAAATGTTATTCACACTTCGTGCTAATAAGTGATATTGTCATAAAATCATAAAATTTTAGACCAGTTTAAAAAGTTGTTGTTGCGCTGCATATAAAAAGTCATAAGATAATAGCACTTTTTTAGATATGTTTTTGTGTTGTCATAAAATGCTCTAGAGATCTGAGTCGAACGGCTGAAAATCTTTAGGCGAGAAGGCTATAGTATATGTTAGCCGCTGATTAAAAAAAGGGTTAAAAATTGTTCATACCTAAATGTTTGTCCATTAAATCACATTTTTATAAAATAAAAAATATTAAAACAGCACTAATCGTAAAAACTAAATATAAATAAGTGAAAAATTTTTCTCGTTTAACTTACGTAGCTGGCTGTCACTGAACGTTTTTCTGTATACCGCCGCAAAAATATTTAATAGATATATACAAATTTAATTAGCAGACCAAGTTATGACGGGTTGTTCACACTAGTCATATATTTCGTGCTATTATTTTATGTCATAAGTCATGACTCTATGACTACAGTTTGAATGCCCCAAATAACTGAATTTTTATATGTACATATAACAATAAAAATATGAATAAAATTAAAACAAAAATTAGGAAAAAATTACATTATATTATATATTGGCGATATTTGGTAAGGCGTTCGAATGTTAAACTAAAGAAACAGTTATAATTTTTTGTAATATATATATATATATATATATATATATATATATATATATATATATTTTATTATTGAATTACATTCTTTAATATTTTGGCGATATTTTAGCAACATTCTACAAGCCATTTGGCGATGAAGCTCGAAAAAAACTGGTATCCCTGGTACCTTAAGTTAAATTTGATGATACCAACTTTTAAACATGTTCGATGACCAACGATCCAACATCTTGGTTTCTGCTTGTTTTCTTCGTTTTTTTCCCTTTCCGCCGGCACCAAAAACGATTTCAAAATTTTATTTCATGCTTTGTTTAGTAAAAAAAAAAAATAAATAAAGCAAAAACATTTGTTACCACTTCGATTTTTTAGTATTTGGCACAATGTATATAACCTTAATATTAATTGCAGTTATGACTAATCAACAGGAGTCGGATTTTCATGAATTCAAGAGTATATTTAATTTTAAGTACAGTGACTAAAGCACGAAGTACTCATTTTATTTAAAAATGTTAAACGACATACAACAGGCAATTGGAACAACATCTTTTACATATGTATGTACACATATATATATATATATATATATATATATGTATATATATATGCATGTTCGTTTATTGCATAAAAGACGTATCGCACTGGTATATAATACATACATATATATATATATATATATATATATATATATATATTATATATATATATATATATATATATATATATATACATATATATATATATATATATATATATATATATATATAAATAAAAAATTTCCTCGTTTTACAAAATATTAATCTACATAACTTTAATTTAAATTTTCGAAAATTTAATCTTGGATGGTTAAGTTTGTGAAATCGACGAACCTCATTTGCTCCTTATCATATAACTGTTTTATTTTGCAAAATTTCGTATGGAAAATATTTTTTAAGTTATTTGTTTTTATATATACATACATATTATATTATTATTACAATTTTTTAATAAATATATTTGTTTATTTTTAACTTCGAAAATTGTTCCGCTAAAATAAATTTTAAAAGTTGTTCGCCGATTCAACGAAGAGTAATCTTAATTTACACATATGAAGAGTAACCATTCAAAGTTAACTAGCAATTATTTTTAATATAACATCATAAACTGGTTTTAGATTTCTACGTTGTGAACTAACTTAGAACATCCCAAGCAGAGAGAAAACACCGACCAATTGTGTTTGTTTTATTGCTGTTTCAATATTTCCATAAACAATCAAAGATATCTAAAAGAAAATTATATATGTAAATGTTCTAATGAATTAGCGGCCATTTCTTACAAGAAAATACTCTATTTTTTAAAACTCTGACCCCTGTTAATCATCCATTATACCATACTAAGTTCGTTTCAGACAACGAAATAGTGTACTTTTTTAGCCTTTGTATACACAAGTTTACATCAACGACATCGAAAAAAAAAGATATTGAAAAATGTATACATGCCACACTCTATACACAAATACATCTTGAGTGTACAGGACTGTGCATTGAAGACATTGAAAACATTGAAGACATTGAAAACATTGGCCCAATTTACATGAAGAATTTTAATTCATGAATATTTTTTACTTTTCTTTCAAAACATCTTCTAAAATCCTCTCGCACTTAAACGGTGATTTATAATTCATGTACATTTTTATTTCAGGATTGATATTTTTAACTTGTAATCGCTTAATTTTCTTTGTTTGATCATTCGTATTTTGAACTTTGTAATTTACATATGTATATGCAAATCTATATATGTACCTGTCTTCACTTTTAAAGCAGAAAAAACTAAAACATAAAACAAGATATACGAAAATCAGTGCAAAAGGAGATAAGAAAAATTCATGAAAAACAGATATCGTGATGTTTTTTCTACTCCTACTTCGTCTCTATACCGCTCACCCACATACAAAAACAGCATGAATAAAATTCTCCGTCTAAATTGGGCCATTGAAATCACTTTAAGTCCGTATACACATTTGCGGTGATGATAACATTATATTTGTTTTTGTATCTTTATAAAATTAATGTGGGGGACTATGAGCCGCCAAAAGTTTTTAAATAGACGCACACAACAACAACACCACAAAAAAAGATATACTCATAATAAAAAGGGCCAAATAAAATACATTCATTTTTCGGGCAAGCAATAACACAAAACAACAGAAACGCGGCTATTTTCCAAATTCTTGGAAAATAGCATTTTGCAAATGAAATTAAATGTGAAAGAGGTAAGTATACTTTCATAAATAAAACGATCCTTATAAAATTGCCAGGAAAACAAATTTCAAAAGATATTATTATTATTTCCATCACTATAGAGGCTTGCAACTGTGCAATATGGCATCTCCATATACACATATGTACACAAGTACAGGCCGAAGGTGTACACAACGAAAGAAAGGCAATGTCTTCAATGTATTGAGGGTGTACATCCTACAGCGGGTGTACATTAAATTTTCTTGTACAGTATTTCGTTCTCTGGTTCGTTTATTGCATAAAAGACGTATCGCACTGGTATATACATATATATATATATATATATATATATATATATATATATACATATATACTCCTACGCTGTCAACTGTACCTTTGCCGTGAGACGTTGCATTGTAGTTCCACTCGATAGTCTTACAACTAAATTTTAAAAGGAAATCAGGCAAACTTCTGGAAATAAATTTTGTTTTTAAACTGTGATCTACTTCCTTCTGAAAATATATGTATAAGTATTTTGAAATTGGCCTTATAAATTTTTTATCTAATGTAGAAGTATTGTTAAAAAGCAACAAACACAAAATATACAGAACACTCAAAAATGACTGTATCAATTTTTCGTTAACCCCTTGTTGTGAAGAGTAAAGCTATAGGTGGTTTCAGAAATCAATGTGAGTGAAGAGATAAGCACACATTAAAAAAAAAGGCAAACAAACAAATTAGAAATAAAATTTTGTTTTGATAAAATATTTGGTGTTATTAAAAAAGTTATGTGTTTTTGTAATAATTTGCATCTGCAAACATAATTTCATATAATTATGTCATTGGATTAACATCGACATGGTGTGGAAAATGAGAAATTATAATCCTTAGTGATGTGTTTCGAAAAAGTGCTCCAGACTCACAAAAGTGCTGTGATTTTGAATAGTCTGTGAAGGTGCAGTTGGTCTTAGAATGCAGTTCTCCAATTTGTTCAACCTTTGTTGAAAAATTCATGGCAGCAAGACGAATTATAGTTAAAAGTAGTTTGCCACATTGCAAAGATGCAGGCTAACAAACCATTTATTCAGAGATTCATTTGTTGTTGGATATGCAGGAAGTATGAAAAATATATCGCTAAAATATGTATATGTCTTAATATTTTAAATCTCTTTCTTTACAGACAGTCGGCATTGATTCAAAGAAGAATACTGTTCTAATAATTTTCCTTATAGCGAACTATGTGTTTGAAACATAAAGTACCCATCGTGAAGAAATTGTGTTCAAAACAGCAAATATCTTTGAAAAGTGGTTTTAGTTCCTTAAAAGTTTTATTAACGCAAAGTGTTTTACAAAATAGGTGCCAAGTAAAACTGGTTATAAAAAATTTATATTCGTTATTCTTAAAGTTATTTAACGTTTTTATAATAGAAATATTTATTTAGAATGTTAAATTTATTTTCAATGGTCTTTTTATCGGAAAATTCTATGCAAATCGACAATTGACAATAATTCTTGAATGTGACAAAGTTATTGCAAAATAAAATACATGCAATATAAACAAATATTTGAACAATTACTTCAACAAATTTAAAACAGTATATCTTTTGACGTAATAGTATCACGTTTAGCACAAATTGTGCAGAAATTGGTATTTAGGAAGAAACCAACAATATAAGCTTCACTGTCTTCCTGAAGAGGCATCTCGGCAGTGCTGTGGAAACACAATTCAGTTTTAAAATCTTGAGCAATTACACAAACCAAATGTTAAACAGGCAATCAACAATTCACTACTGTTTTCATAGCGACGAATTTCATGTGAAACTACTCTGCCAGGACGAAATCGATGTGGTCTCGTACCACCGTCGGTAGCTGGCGCGCTTTTACGAACTGCCTTGTTTGCTGACAAAGTAAAGAGCACAAAAAAGAAATTGTTTTAATAAAGGCGAAGAATTAAAATCAAAATAAGAACATTACCATTATGAAATATATTCCACTACAACTTTTTTCCCAAACTATATTTATTTGACTTCCATCTACTCTTTGGCAGAACACTGCTTTTACGAACTTCTTCCAACTATATGTATTTTGTAGCTAGTATTGGAGGATTTGACTGCGTTTTGAAACACTGATGCAAAGCCCGATTGATTTACTTGAGGCTGTCCATATTCATGCATCTGTCGATCATACCATTGTTATTGTGCATTTGGAAATACTGTTGGGTTGGTTTTCATAATTTCGATACAGACAAACATATAAGCACTTATGAAGAGAAAATTATGGGTGCAAATACTGCTTGTCCTGAATCAATTCCAAGCACTGTCTGCCACTCGCAATTTTCCGGAAGGTGTTGATATCTATCATACACTTACCTTTTCGGATTCCTCGGGAACCTATGGAGCGTCTGAACATCTTGGCAACGCATAACACATTTGTGGCTCCTGAGATATAGGTTTTGTTTTATTTTGCTTCATAATTTTACCATAATTAATACTTATTTACATTATTTCTAAAAATTTTTCAGCAGAGATTATATTTGTAGAAAAAATGCCACTGAAAAAGCTAGGATTATACTCAATAAAACACAATTATCTTTACCACAGAATAGCAATTTTTATCACTTTGCTATTTTTAAACACAATAAATTCAATTAAAGTTTAGAAAAAGGCGCGAATTTCCTAATTTTAATAAAAGTAAGCGCCTTTTGCTTGCAAAAAACAATTTAAATCATAAATTTTGGACGTTTAACCGGCTAGTTGAAGAGAAATAGAAATATGCAAAGCAATATCTTACTGTCCTTCACCAAATGAGGGGTTAAAAAGGTATTGCCGTTAGGGATGCCATTCATGGAAATACGATCTGGCCGGATTTTCATGTCCTATCTGTTTAACTTTGGCAACAAACATCAAACTTGAGTAATTCTATCAATTATTATTGCATAAGACTCTGTGCCACCACTAAACCAGGTAACACACGTATAAATCGTTACTTGAAGGTAGAAGAAATGAGCGCTCTGAATTTCATATTGACATATTATGCGGTAATTCTCTGCAAAGTCTATTTGTATTATTATGTTTCCTTCTCTAATACCATTCTTCTTCGTTTCAAAATATTTTTGTTGGGCACGCTTTACGAAAAAATGGCGGTTGAATGATGGCAACGTTGCATCTAATAGGCGTAAGAGATCAGATAATGGAGATGTTGTAGGCGTTAATGCTATTCGATCATCAACTTTTCGACAATATTGCAATTTAACGACTCATCCATACTTGCAAAAATGTTTGAAGGAACTAAATCGCTTTTTATGTTTTTTAAACAATTTTGACAATTGTCTGTCATACAACTTTCTTGCTCGATATTGCAACACGCCTATTTTAGGAAACTTTCAAAATTATCAGGAAACGATGTTATTATATTTGCACAGCTTTTTAAAAGAAAGCCAAAATTAGAGTGGTTCTGGCATAAGCACATGTTATGTGACATCTTCCTTGAAAGAAAACACATTCAGTTTTGGTCGAAATTTTGGTTGCGAATGAAATTAGTTTTTTGCAATTACGCAAAATATAATTTTAATGAAAAATTGTTAAAAAACTTAATGAAACAAGTTAAAAAATGACTAAAACCACCCAAGACTGAGATGTGGGGTTCAGTGGTCCAAGCCAGGAACGAATTCCTAAAAAAACGTACACCGCTACTCAAAATCAAGGTATATATCAACCCATTATTATAAACATCAGAATATCTATTAACAACTTTTATTTACTTTTTTTCTGATATCATTACTATTTTAAAGCAGATGCAAGCTAAAATGGAGGCTATTGAATATCAAATAGACAATATTACTTACAACCAGCATATCCTGAGCAACGGGCAGTCGACTATAGTTTCCAATCAGGAGACTATAGCAAATAGGATAGAGCAGATGGAGAGATATGTAAGAATTTTACTAATTTTACTAGTGCCATGTCGTTAATGAAATACTTTTTTAGCATTCACTGAGACCTGAATTAATGGCCCAAGCGAATGCGCTAATGCAATGTAAGGTGGTGCTAAAAGAAGTGGAGTCCTCCGTATGCCATGCTTCCAATCAAATCATTGGAAGAAATGGAATTAATAGAAGAAAAGTTAAAGGCTGAGGATTTCGCCCCAGCTATAAATATATTTGAATATTAAAACTTTTACAGCTTACGTATACCTACAATCACAGACGACCTACTGCAAATGTATAATTGGAAAAGGAGGTGGGAAAAAAAGCCATTTCAGATCTCGCAATTTCAAATAAAATAATATGAGGTAAGTATATATATATATATATATATATATATATGTATATATATATATATATATATATATATATATAAATATATATATATATATATATATATATATATATAAATATTTATATATATATATATATATATATATATATATATATGTATATATATATATTATATATATATATATATATATATATATATATATGCATATATTTATGTACTGAAATTTATACTAATGTCTATAAATTAATATATTTTCTCTACATTCCAGATGTTTTTCAATGTCTATCTGCGACCGACTTCGGAAAAGCGTTGAAGAAGGCTATAGACCACAGCTACAATAGGTCAAAACAAAAAGAATATATAAAAAAATATATAACTTAAATAGTTAATAAACAAATTTTTTTTACATATTGTCATTGTACTATTATAATATGAAATTTATTTGTTGGGTGATTAAGCAATGTCTATATGCATTTCATTGGCGCTTCTTACCAAATCGTCAGTAGACTTCAACCATAGTTTTGTAAAGTTTCAAACTTCTCAACTTATTAAAAGACTTCCAAAAACCATCTGAGAATTATGTTAAATAAATTAACTATAAAAATAAAAATACAACGATTTGAAAAAATCACATTATAATAAGGGTAGCAGGCTATGAAACTTATACAAACCAAACCCAACAAACAACTTTTATTCGATATGACTCTATTTTAATTTTCTATACCTTTATACAATTAGAAATCCCTTGGATAATTTATTTAACATAATTCTATAATGTTTTACAACATGTGTATGTATGTGTTGTAAGTAGAGTCAAAAACGTACAAGAGCTCATTAGGTGTTGTTTCGCAAGCGTTACAAGTTAAAAAAGCAAAATGAAGAAAAATTTGTAAGTTAACATACATATAATATCTAAAAGCAGAAAAATAATTATTATTTGTTCTTAGCAAAATTACAAATAAAAAACAAATGGAAAAACTGGTTGACTTAATGAAAATGAATTCAGAGATTGGCCGAGGGAGCTGCCATTTGGATGTAGAAAAATGTATCTCAAAGAGAAATGGGATAAATTTTCGGAGCAGTTAAATAGTTTAGGACCTCATATTAAAACTACCAAAGAATGGCAACGAGTTAGTACCAGACCTATTGAATAATTCATATAGCCTTATGTAAAATTATTTCTATTTAATCACAGGTATGGAAAATTGGCTTAGAACAAAAGACATTTTCAAAGTACCGGTGGTGGCCCATCTACTGAAGTGAGCTTGAGCCCATTGGAACAGAGCACTGTGGAACTTGTGTCAATGCAAATTGG